>JAUYWV010125313.1:0-11463 GCA_032274565.1 Nematoplana nigrocapitula
GGTGAGTCATGATATGAAGCGTGGGTATCCTGTACTACTATAGTTCAATGATAGTCCCTAACACAGATGAGCTAAAATCAGTCGAAGTACTGTCAATTGGATGATGAACAGCCACGACAATGCGTTCAATATCACTGATCGCGGTAATTCCGATATTCTGTAATCCTCTGACCAAAGTGGCGTTTAGTTTGACCACTATAGGAGCTACTTCACGATTAAAAATCAGAGTAGTCTGATGGCCAAGGTTGTCATATATTAGTTTTGTTGCCTGGATGAGTGACCCAGATAAGACCTGCATTGTGCTGGTGCTGACTTGCATAAAGGGCAAGAGACTATATTAAAAATCGTACCTATCAAACAACGATGCTTCTACTCTACCTGAATGTATTTAATTTATGTTAAATAGAGATTTTTCTTCTAGTGGGATTTGTTTCTCTCTAGATTATTGTTTGTATCATCTGTATTAGTCCTCTTTAATTCCTAAACTATCACATTTTTTCTACTCACTTTTTGGACGACTGAGCACAACATGCTGATAATTGTGTTACTAAGTTTGGGCCATTTAAGAGCCATTTAGGATTAATAATGCTTCTGTTTTACAAAGTTTTGCAAATATCTCAAACTATAGTCGATGTATACTACTCATAAATAGTATGCTTATTCCGCCGGGATAAGCTATAAATTAGTGTTAATTGTCCCACGTATGACGTCACGTATCATCGATCCGCTTGTTCGCAAGACAGTTCACTGCATCGAAAGCTGAGTTTCGCGGAGAGCGAGTGACGTGTGACGTTATAATTGCCCAATGAGCTAATTTCGGTTTGTTACCGGTTACAGATCGACAAAAGAACATTCTGGAATTGCTGATCGACGCCAGGCAGATCATACTGTACTGTAGTTTGAACGGGGGAGGCAGGTGGTAATAATGATATGTAAAAGTAAAAACCATACAGGATAAAAATATGAATGTTTATATTGTGGTTTTTACTTTTACTTATCAGCAGAAGTTTTCATTACTTTACATTGAAACACGTAATTAATGATGTTGGGAATATTGCATGCACTGTCACATGTGAAATGCTGACTGTGCGATATTTAGGGATATATTTAATATGCAACTATGTAGTCGACACCAAAATCGTCCAGTTCAGTTGGCGGGTAAATTATTGCTACGCCTTTAGTGGTATGGTTGAGCCAAGAGGCCGATTATTTACCCGAAATAAAAAATAATTAGTCGATAGAAATAAACGGTTATCACATTGTTACTCTATCAACATTTTGAGAGGAATTGAATGGCATCAAATAAAGTTTCATCTGCCAATCTCCTGACTTCCAAAACTAACCATTTTGAAGGCCACTTTTGAGGAATCAAAAATTTTGCGCTAGGTATACTTTACTCAAACGCTTTGATCGTATTGCTTATTTTTCACCAATCTTTAAACATCATTTTAGAGCATTACTAGCGGAATACCCGCGCTTCGCTTTGGCCAAAAAAGCGGCAAAATAATGTGTGGCTACAAGCGAGCGCGGTTTGTTAAGGAATTGACAAATCGATAAGAAAGCCTGACACCCGAAAATTAACAGAGAAAGACGTGCATAAATGAATTGTCCGGACTTTCCGTTTTTATCTGTAGAATATTGATTTAGCATCGCGTGTAGCTAAGGCGCTGGCCAATCAGAGTTGAGTGGGTGTGTCGATCGATAATGTTATTCTACAGTAAAGCGAAGAGTGGTTTATTTAAGATAACATTATGAGGCAATCATGTTTTTACGGTCTTGAAGGGCCAGCAATCAAAACAAAAGCTGGCCTAAGTCCTCGGCACTGTAAATGCGCAGCTACACACGAAATTTCAAGCAATTTGGTCAAGCGGTCTTTGCTTGAAAGAGTTCTCACTGATACACATACACACACTTACATGTCGCTTATTTATATATAGATAGCATGGTACAGCAGTACTCAACCGGGAACAAAAGGCGGAGGTATATGAAAAATAAGTAAATTTTATATTGATACCAGGTTTTTGGCTATTACTGGACGAGTAATTTACATAAATTTAAATATTTTTTCATATACTTCAGTCTTTCGTTCCCTATCGGGTAAGCATGCTATATAATGGTCTAATCAGCTGTCTAATGATTGGTGAAAATGCGTTCACTCAGATGGATATTAGTGTAATTTAAATGAAAAAGCGATACTGTCATAGCATTTGAGTAAAATATAACACATGGCCAGTGTTAGAGCTCAGGGGATGGGCAGATGAATTTTTTCGACAATATTCGAATCCTGGTAACAATTTGAATTTTGAGGTAAGCAATGCGTCAAACTGAGGCTGCGTTAGCGGCCGAAGATCTACGCATTGCTTGCTGAAAAATTCAAATGGTATTTGCATTGTATATCATTGATCAATTTTAATAAATTCAAATTATGCTGCTACATACTTCAGTATTTCGTTGTTCGCTACAGCTGTAAGATGTCTTTGCTTGATATGAGAAATGTTCCTGGTGGACAGATAAACGGCTTAAGCGAAGAAATGCTTGAATTTGTGACGGAGGCAAGTAGTGATCGTTACGTGATGGAACTCGATCAGTCGGTCGTTTCTTCGTGAATTAAATGCAATAGATGGACTGGATTCTGTGTTAAGTGCTCAGCAAGAGTCGGAGTTATAACTGCCCTTGAAAAAGCTGGAATTTCTGGGTCAACCGCGTCGCAAACGAAGAAATGGGTCGCCAAATTTCGAAAATTTCTTGCTGAAAGGAAATGAAATTAGTTGGAAATGTCAGTTTCTGTAAGGTTTCATTGGTTGTAGTTGGGTAACATTTACGATGTTAATTTTTCGGCATGGTAATGGACATTGCTGCCGAATTTTTTCGGCAGAAATATACCTTTCGAAATTATTGATTATTGCTTCTTTAGAAATATTTAAATAAATGATATACAATGTAAAATTATAATCAATAACAATTCTTTACGGACTATTGCTTGTTCTTACTGATTTAAATTACAACATCGATAGTAAGAAAAACTACAATATGTATTTTAAATCATAGACCACATGCAGTAATAGTTTATCATATGCCAATCTTTTATTTTTACTCGATAGAAATATGTCAAAGATTTGACAAAGTTGGAAGAAAAGTTGTCAAAGTACAGCGAGACTATCGCGACGTACGAAAGTGAATCCGATGGAAAAATGAAGGTTAGTGTGATTTTCTTGTCTAATGACTTCTAGTCTCGTATATTCTGGGTATACACCTTTTAAACCTCAAGTACCGCAAACGAAAATACAATTTCGCCAAATGGAAATACAATTTCACCTAATGAAAATACAATTTCGCCTAATGAAAATTCATTTTTGACAAATAAAAATTCAATTTTCAATAATGGAAAATAAAAATCTGTCAAATAAAAAGATAATTTTGACAAATAATAAAAAATACAATTTCGCCAAGAACTAATCAAGATTAATATCGCTACTGTATTGTTCTCAACGTGATATCGAAAACAGAAATACTTATATTTATGAAGTAAATATTGTATTTACAAAACACTTAAACATTTACACGCTGTATACCATGGCTATAATTTTCGTTAATATGATATTGTACATTTGTATAAGGACTCATGTAACAATCTCACTGTCCCATTTACATATCCAAACGCTGTAAGGCAGGGATGAATGATGATGTACACCTTGGCTGTGCACCAAACGAAGGGTTACAATACCCGACTCGATCAAGGCACGATTGAACACATGGACAAAATTTCCAGCCTGAAATCTATAACTATATTTGTGGTGATCTATCGCGGTGTCCTTCTGTACGCTTATAACTCGAGAATGGAACATGACAGAGGGCTGCAAAGGGTCTCAAATGAACCGGCGTTTCACTGGGAGTAACATAGTCCCATTAAAAGTACATTTATAAGAGACAGAAAATTTTTAATTATTTAAAACCAGGTAAAAACATGCAATATTTCAAATAATATCATACGATTTTATTTGACTACTAATAAGTTTGAGAGTAGTATACCTCTAAATTTATAAGTAAAATTTGGCAGGTTTAACGCCCTTTAGCCCCCCTTAGGTTTACCCCGATTGAGTTGCGACTTTGAATTGTTTTTCACACCGCACTCCACAATGATTCAATTGGATTCTGTATTGAAGAGTAGGGAGATATTGTAAAAAATGTCACAGCTATAAAATGGATTTACAAACGTATCGTCGTACATTCTTAGAATTTTATTCGAATATTCTACCTTAATCATCTACCAAAAGAAATGGATAATTTGAATTCTCCTTTCAAAAGTCCGACCGAAAATCCCCACATTTCATGGTAAATACACAAAATGCATTAGCAGACCACATGACAGATATATCAGTCCAACAAAATTAGTGTAAAACGTTCAGATCACTCTACAGAGAGTATTAAATTGGATCAGTCATTTTGTAACGTTAAACGTGCATTTGGTAAATTGCCCATTAAAGTGTACCTCCGGCACTTTTGAAACTTTATGTGCATAACCAGAGGCATTCGAAATCGTCAAATTGCGACAGTGTTTACCCTTCGTATTTGATAACAGGACTTGTTGCAGGACGACCGCCATTTTTTGTTTACGTGAATCATTAAGAACTCTTTTGTAATGAGAAACAGATTTCATGTCTTTATGAGCTGAAATAATATATACAGTATATATATATATATAACTTATAAAGTATGCAATTTTAAGGATTCAATATCTACCTAATGTTTATATGCAACGTGGAATAGTTG
Organism: Nematoplana nigrocapitula; assembly: GCA_032274565.1. Taxonomy (NCBI): domain Eukaryota; kingdom Metazoa; phylum Platyhelminthes; order Proseriata; family Nematoplanidae; genus Nematoplana; species Nematoplana nigrocapitula. The sequence goes on from JAUYWV010125313.1 coordinate 4,771, forward strand.
CAATTTATTGGTGGTTGAAGCCTTCGTCGTCAAATGTGGAAACGCCACTGGCGCGAATTGAATGATTGGTATACAACTGTGACAAATTACTTGTTTTCCCAATTAAAGTAGAGGGAACGTAGGGAGTACCATCCTGTTTCTTTAAACTAAAACCACACCATTCTCCTGTTCAGACGCCTCTCCTTCACGGTGCCAATAATTCTGATAGTACGTCTGTCGAACACAATTGAGGTCAGATAATGTCATATTTATTTCGTTTTCCCGATTGTGGACAAAATTGTATTTTTATTTTGCGAAATTGTATTCTCATTTTGCGAATTTAAAGTTGAAAAAGTGTAGTCAACATCTTTTTTTGAAAACCATGAAATTTGCCTGAGCAGCGTGACCATATCACCTTGTCACCTTATGCTGCCAAGTCGGGTTCGACTTCTAGCGATCTTCCAGCACAATGCACGCCAATTTTTTCTGTTGTGAGCCTTGTTGATCAGTTCCCTCAACTGAAAGTTGGTCTCATCCGTGATCTCGCTGATCCATATTCGCCTTGGTCTTTCTCGTGGTCTTGATCCTTCTGTGATGCCTAGCATAATTTGCTTTTCCAAGCCATCCGCTCGAATCACATGGCCGAAGTACTTCATCTTCTGGCAGATTAGGGTTCCGTAGAGAGATATCGGGTTCCCTACAGTTTCTGTATGTCTATTAGACCAAGCCTTTACTTGGCTTTTCTTCTTGTACAAAGTGAGTCCACAATGCTGTAGAAAGTTTGGGTATCGCTTGGGTGAGGGCTGGTGTCTACCTCTACTGTTGCATGTTAATTACACAGCCTCATCTGGGTGATATTAAACGGTTTAGCATCCCTCCTGAGACACTTTATATGCCCAAGTTAGATCTATCTACCGGCACGGTCTCTCAGAGGAATCCGTGTCGGTGGACTCGTATCTGAGGGAGCTCCGGTTCCCCCGACGAGACCCGCTTTACAACAACAACAATATCATGAGCTTACTCGCCGAGTTTACTCGGCTGCACCCTAACAGGCTATCCCGACAAGCCGAGACGCTGATTGCGCGACTCAGGAGCGGGCACTAGCTGTAGAGTGCTAGCGACGAATCGAGCCAGTTTAGACACGGATTTCAGTTTTAGTTCATTTTATGTTTAACTATTTACTGAATATTAAGAGAATATATTGATAGATACTTTGTATCAGGTAGTTTATTATATTCATCTGTCATGAAATAGTTCTGGTCTGTCTTGAGTATTTCAATGTTAATGTCATATTTTATTATTTTATTAATATCACTCCTTCTCTCTGTAACAATAGCATTTTTAGTCACTTGGTAGGGAACATTTACTACATTTTGGGTATCAAAAGTTATATTGATACTTGTTTATATTAAACAGTCCGACTGCTGGGAGAATGCGCATGGCTTTCCCTCGAAGGATCTTCAGACCTTCAAATGTAGTCTGCACCATCTCCCTACAATCAGCCAATTGGTAGAAAATGTCCCCTTTGTAATCCAAGACTTTGACAATCAATTTCTTCTCTTTTAAGATACCTGCCTGTTTTGTAAGCTGTACACTGTTTCTGCTAAGACAGGACTTTGCAAAACACATCAATTTTTGCTTTTAACAACACTGCCAATTTAGATGTGGAATTTGCCTTTTTTTACAATGAGTGGTCCTTTTTGTGGTATGTGGTCATATATTTCTATTATGTCTGAATTGGAGATGAGCTTGTTTCTATCATTGTTTTGTAATTTCTGCATTTGCATGCTTCACAAGATAGTAGGCTCATTGATGTCAGATTTTAGTATGGCAATCTGGTTTGAAGGTATCAGTTTCTTATTATTTTGCAAAAGTTTTTTGTAGATGCACTATTCTCTCCTATTTTTGTTTTAGTTGTTACTTTAGGTGACCAACTGAAAGATGTACATCTTCAAGTTTTTTGGGAGAACTTGTGTTTGAAATGCATGTGTGAGATGTCAGCTTCACTATATTGGATGGATGTAGTGTAAATTAATCTAAATATCAGACTGATATCTCTCTATTTCTTGCATTTTGCCAGTAAGCTATGTTGCCATTCCTTGAAACCTCCACACACACACACCCATATGAGGAGGATTCCAGGGTTGAGTATTATGTGATTTTACTGTCATTATTTTTGTCTGACACACAGAATTTGAATTAAAATTAGCTGCGTTTGCACCGAAACATTGCTCATCATCTTTATGCAGTGGCATAAAGTGATTTTTTTGGTAAAGGTTAACTAGTGCATTATTTATGGGATACTGGAAGGTAGATTTAAGCTTAGATTTTACCTTGTGAAACTGCAGAATGACAATCGAAATTATCAGAATGAGTAGTATTTTTAACCGTTATTCGAGGCCGAGGTAATAGTATAACCGCGTGTTCAACTTTTTGAAGTTGAGTTTCACTTGTATGTTCTCCATCTCCTTGATGTCTTCTTCGGGCAGATCATTGGGTAGAAACGCCACGTATGAAGTCTCGTCGAGTAGGTAGACCCCCTTTTGGTTGATGAGTGTCATATTATTGTTGGTCGTGATTGGCTAATAGCCAATTATAGTCGATATATTTTTTTCAAAAAATTATTCGTCATGCTTTGTTAATGATTCTCGCTTTTGTGGAGCATCATCGTCATAAACCGCTTCGTCTTCTTCATCTTCTCGAACACTGGAGAAATCTTCATCACTAATGTCAGGAAGTTCTCCAAATACAGATAGTGGAATTTCTTCACAATGAGCTACAGGACGACGTGCTGATTGAAGATCAGGATACTTGAGACTTTTCCGGTTCTTTCTGTCACATCAACAGCGCAGAAGTAGCAGTCAGTGAAATAGTTTGTCGGCTCTCTCCAAACCATGAAATTTCTAGCATCAGACTGCAACTCTTCTTGCCCTTGGTCCACTGACGCAGATACTCGGTGCATGCTTGCATACCATGTGTGACGGCAAGCTTTATCCTGGTCACCAAGTTTAATACCAAAAAAAGCATGATAAACACGCTTTTTGAAACTTGTGACTGCATTCCTGTTAAGAACAATTGCGCATTCGCCGCAGGTGTAGCAGAATATGTCGGGCTAATTTTTTAAAGATCTTCTGGGAGAAGTCATTTCATTCACTCCAATCGGACAACACAAATTAAAAAGAATGACGCATCACATAAAGAAAGCGAAAATATTAGTACATGTAATAGATCAAAAAGTTGATCTGATTGAGCAAAACCAATGTGAAGTTTTGATTCAGCACATCATCATTGTCCTGAACCAACGAAAACAACTTCAAGGACAATAAATTTGGTGTTGACCAGTTAATTATCGATTAAGACACATTTTTAGTGTTGGCATGTCCTACTAAATTTAGAGTGGACTATCTGCCCCGACTGGTGCAGGCTTGGCCGATACGGTTTCGAGTTCTGGTGGCAATTATTTATATACACAAATACTGTGTAGGTACAGGCAAAATGTTCACTAATGGTTTCCACTATTTTTTTCAGGAATTGCGAAGTAATTTGAAAAGTCTGGAGATTCAGGAAGGTGAGATCAAGGCGAAGATGGAACGGGCGATCAACGCAATGCGGGAAGAACAGAGAACACAAGGCGAGGAGCGTGAGAAGCAGAGAGAAAAGCAGTTATCAGAACAACGCACGGTAGGCGCGATAAATGTTAAACAGATTAAATTATTATCGGATTAACTTTCTGATATGTAATACACGTAGCGCAGTAGGTCTACATGCAAAGTAAGATATGTGTTTATGCCATTTTAATTGGCATAATCATCAGCACTCAAAAAACAAAATTATGAACATAAAGGACAAAGAAGATATATTGCGTGGGGGGGGGGGTGCGAAGGAGTTAAGCAAACTCCTACTACTGCCGTAATGGACACTGAAAAGCATGTTTCATCGATCGCACATTATTCCCCATTATAAGTATATAGGGGACGCCACAATAACAAAATGTCATTTTTGTCTAAGAATGGTGGTTGCCGTCTCCCCCTAGCAACCTCCGTCATTCCCGAGAGCCATTTGCTTAGGCGTCGCAGAGTTATTGCCTCTTTTGTGTACCGCTTGCATGATAGAGAACAATGCACGGCACTTCCTCCTTTTTTGGTTTCGGTCAATTATTCAAATGGGTTTTTGGGTTAAAATATTTACGTGGGGACTACTCCTGTTGTGTTAATAATTATGTTATTGTTTGAAAGTCGAAAGCATTCCGTGCTATAACAAAAGCTTGCTGCATGCACATAACGTGTTCCTCCATGGGTACGGGAGTTCTGTTGCTATGGTTACCCCAATTGGACACTTTACTTCCCAATAATCACTTTGTAAATTCTATTTTTTCCTTCGTTGTGCATGCTTATAGTAGCAGCTGAGAAATTTTCGTGCAATTTTAAGTTTTATAAATGTTGTTTTAAAAACATAGAAAACACGCAATCTACTATAGAATATTAGGATGTAATGCCAAATTTCATATCGAAGTTTTCTCCAAAACACGGATATTAAATCCATCCGGCTATTAAATCTACTTTTCCCCGGGACGGAATTTTTACATAGTAAAATCCTCCGCTACTGTACGTAGTAAATGTAAAAAGTAACTCACTTTGAGAATAAACGTTGCATACGAAATCACTTCCGGTTCTTTTGTTTCACTCAATGTGCCAGAATGTTCGAGAATATGAATATGAATTATGTTCAAGATACGTCACTAGCAGGCTTTCTCACTGCTCCTGTTGAGGAAGGAGTCAATGGGGACAACAACACCAGTGTCACCTTGCCTGAACCACCAGCAGCACTTACTCTAGAGGAGTTTGATTCCTGGGTAGCTATCGACGATGATGTTCCCATCACCCAGGAACTAACTGAATATGAGAAGATGGAGGAGCTAGTCGATGGAATTCTGAAAAAGGACAACATGGAACTCGTCCCCGATGACGAATGTGATTCAGGCGACAAAGACCAGGAGCCAACTCCCTCTGCAGCAAAAATCAGACATTGTCTTCACCGTTTAGGAGTCGGAATGGAGCGGCTGGGCTTCAGTGACCTTAATGAATTCTACCATCAATAAGTTCCTCAAACAATAAATGTTCATATTTTGATCATTTCCATTGTATTGAGTTTTGTTGTTGATTCCCATTGTGATAAGTAATGTTTCCATTATGTATATGCAATTACGACTTACTGCTGGTTTACCCCTCAATAGGCCCCTTTTCGTCCCTTAGGCTATTAAATCTACCGCTTAATAAATCCACTTTTCACTGGAATGGGGCTGGATTTAATAAGCGGAGTCTACTGTATTTATTACCTGAATGAAGCTTTATTTGACTATATGTATTTATTTAATTGTCTTTATTTGTTGAATTGTATTTATTGTAAAAATGATAACCCTTCAAAGTCATTCTTATACGGTTATTTATATGGTTGTTTCATAATTATCAGTGCTTTGTAAACTGTACTAGTACTAGGATTTTTAGAACTTATAACATTTAATAACATGAAATGCCAATGATTCATTATAATCCTAATTATGTCTAAATGATTTTCACAGTGGCTATTTAGTATTTGACTGGAACTAGTTGAATAGCCAATTTGACTATTCAGCAGGCAGTCATTTTTGAATATATATAAAAAAGTGGCACTTTTTGGTAATTCTCCCACATTTATAATATACTATATAAACTATATAAGAATGATCATGAAGGGTTATCATTACTATTAGAGTTCCGTGAAAAGAAATGTTAGTGTATTTAAACCAGAGTATTGAAATACTATCTGTTTTCACTTTAGTTTGCTTGTCAGCTACACCATATGGCATATTTGATTTGAAAATTATTTCTTCTAAGTTCCATCAAGTCGTTTCCAGGTCCTGGTGACCATATGAATGAAGTCCACTCAGGCAATAATATAAACCTCTATTGATTTAAATATACTACTATTTCTTTCCACATAAATCTAATGTATCCCTTCAAAGTCATTTTTACATGGTTGTTCATATGGTTTGTTATGAATGTTGGGGAACTACCAAAAGAGCACCAAAATAATTTCAAATGTCAAAGTGTGTTCAGCTCTGGAGAGATAGGACTATTGAAGCTGCTTTGAAACCCTGCCAGAAGAAAAAACCAAGCATCGACTTTAAGTATAATGAGACTGCCGGCTAAATAGTGAAATTGGCTATTCAATCAGTTCCAGGCAATTAGCTACAGCGAATGATTTTTGATGGAATAGTCCCTATTATTATGAAAGTATACATGCAAAGCGTAGTGTGGATCCATCAAATGGTTCTTATTCACTTATTGGTATATAACTCACATTCCAAGATTTGCTTTCCCAATAGCAGTTAGTTTAAAAGTCATTTTACGATATTAAATTTGAGGTAGGTGTTACGGGTACGAGTAGTGTTAAAGCTTGTTTACTCGCACGACCCGCCTTATGATGAGGACTTGTTTGGTCGGGAGCTTATCCGGCGACGGAGCTTTACGGCGCCTCCCTTTAACTCGCAGGGGAGAGACTCGGAGATAAAATAAGAGCACAACTCACACTTTGCTCTGGACACCGTATATTTTTCAATAACAGACAGGACACAGTATAATGCTTACGAATAGAATAGACCTTCACCAACAGGTTTGAGAGTGCTTGTGAGGGTTCTCCGGCTGACACAAACTAGCCGAGAGAGAGAGACAGGCT
>JAUYWV010125324.1:0-11463 GCA_032274565.1 Nematoplana nigrocapitula
TTTACAGACCGATAACCACGCCGGCCTAGGAGCCCTGACACAAGGATGACCAAGACTGGTCAACAGTTCGCGTCGCATTGTAAACCCTCTTCTTGCCGCGAAACTCCTGGGGACCACGTTAACCCCTCGCCCAAGTACCAGCGAACAGCAGGAGGTACACGTGAGTTATCGTCCGAACTTCTGGGGACCACGTTAACCCCTTAGCCCCAGTACCAGCGAACAGCAGGAGGTACACGTGAGTTCTCGTCCGAACTTCTGGGGACCACGTTAGCCCCTTCGTCCCAGTACCAGCGAACAGCAGGAGGTACACGTGAGTTCTCGTCCGAACTCTCTCGGGGAGAACACGTCAACCCCTTCGACCAAAAACAACCAAGCGAAGAAACAAGAAGAACACACAGTCCTTCACTCGTAACTAGAAGTGCTCCTGGCAGTTAATCTCGTATACCTGCCACAATCTACACCGTATGGCAAACTCTCTGTATCTGTGTGCGTTTCTCTGTGTGTTTTCGGCAGAATGCCGACCTACTTAAATGCAAATCAAACTGCACAAGAAAACTCCAATCGGCTGAACAAAAATCAATACCGCCATACCGGCTCGGGCAAACTGAACCTCACTCCAACACTCAACTGGAAAAACAGCTGCCTGGCAACTCACCGCTAATAAACTGAAATATACAGAGTGCCAACAGTATTAATGGGAAAGGCCGCCAGTTAAAAACCCGGTAAAGTTGTGTCCTGTAACATTTTCAAGCTTCATTGTTGTATTTTATTATGACACATTGTTATTGATGCAATGCTGTTGTGAATAGCAATAAAATAAGCTTTGAATTCAAATTACCTCATAGAAATATCGAAATTTAGATTTAAATCAATATTATTGATTAACTATATAGTGATTTTTTTAAATGATTTTTAGTTAGAAAAATAGTACAGGCGTTTACTATCTGCATACTAAGGTTGGATGATAAATGTTGTGTAATAGTTTAATACTTAAAGATTTAGTTTGTGCTAATAATTATGAATTACCCGGTATATAAATCAACACAATCGAGTAGTAATTCAAAGTTGGGAAACGAAGGAACAGATCATCGTTAAAGTATTGTAAAGCTGATCGATGGACAGTTTTCCGATGGTGTGCGGGGTGTGTCTTCTGGTTGTATGTGCGGCGCTCTATGCGATGAGCGGTTTCGGGGGCGTTTGACGAATCGACTCATATTTATTTTAAAATGAGTTAAGTTCAACTGCCCAAGATTAAACTGATGTTTAAAGGGTCTTATTGACTGCCCTATGGGGTTGCTGCCTTGACACCTCCATAGAAGGTATTAATGTATTAATTGGCATCTTTGAAAACCCATACCATCAAATCCTCTGGTGTAGATAGCCTGCACATGTATGGGTTCCCCCTACGGGGCATTGCAGTCGCTGCCGTAGCCCTGACGCTACAAGCGCCCCGGGACGGATTTCTTATATCCGCGAGAAGTGCTGCAGTCCCGCACAACTTTCTTGCGAGCCTAAACTGGGTGAGTCACGCAAGCCAGCGTGGTACGCGTCCCAGTGGGGAAAGTTCCGACCTGACGGCGGACGTTCAGATCCGATTCGCTTTTTAGCCTTCCAAATTAAACACTGCTTGAAAGCATGTGTTTGGCGAAGAGTCCTAGACGGTGCGAAAACAACAACCAGGCGAGAAGACACTAACCGTTCCGCCCATGAATGTCCACGTCCTTTTTGTGCTTTAACCCCGTTTTATCCGCGTCAGTACCTGTGCGGACCAAACCTGGCTTGGAAGATGAATCTTTATAGCCCCAGATTTTGACAAAAGGATTGCAAAAATTATTGCCAAAGTTATTCAATGGAATCCCCCTAATAAAGCGATAAAAAGAGGATCTGGTGCGTTAGATGGCGTTCTCGAGGATAAAAGTGGAGTAACTCAACTGTAAGATAAATAAGATGACCGCACATTCGAAAGGCTCCGAGGCACAAACCTTGGGCAACCGAGACTTTAACACCAATAGGATGAAAAGAGAAGATTATTAATTGTTATTGTTCAGTGGTATGCCAGATAGTTTTGCATGCTACAAGTGTGACATTGATGGATTTTCTCATCCTCTTTCTGTCTTTCTTCCATCAGCATCCCAACGAGCATGGCCGCTTATCCCGACCACAGGCCTGCCCAACCTCCTGTGGTGAATGCTTCCTTCGAGAATCGAGTGGAATCCAGGATCAACGCCAGCTTGGTAAGTTACAAGTGTCTGTTGGCGATTAAAATATTATGTCATTTGCAATTCAATAGTTCTGACTCGCACACACACATGGATCGAACGATCCTAAGATTCTTCTTTGCGTCAAGGAGGTAAAAGAGACATCGGTCTAGGGATTGCTGTCACTGGTGCATTACGACTAAGAAGAACAGGCAAGGGATTCTCATCTAAACTGTTGCTTTTCGCCAATGAACAGCATTATCGCTAGAGGAAAAATCAAGGGAAAATATTAAAGAGAACGAAGTGACACAGGGTAGAACCCAAGAATTGTTTTCTTTCTAGTTTCTGCTTCTTTGTGTACTAGTGAAATTGAAGCCATTGCAACTGCGGGAAAGAAATACTGCCTATAGCGTTTGATTTCAGGTTTCTTCCCTCCCTGGTCAGCACACGACGACGAGTATAACGTCTTTCTAATGCATTTCCCTCACTACTTACAAGTTTTCTGCTAGATACGTTTGTTCCTAAAGGTTTTGCCAGTGTACTACCTTCGGCCTTTTTATCAGTACAGTATCTTTCGTTATTTCATGAAATTCTCTCCTGTAACTACTTAGAAGTAGTCTAATAAAAATTGTAAAATATTGACGCTAATTTTGCTTGCAGGATGTGGTTCGGATGGCCCTGATGACGACATTCCGCGAAGAGTTGGAAGGCCTGCGGGCGGAGATCGCCTACCTCCGGGAGCAGAGTCGAGCCAATCAAGAGAACTGGGAACGGACCTTCTCCTTCCTCCGCCAATACGTGCCGCCCGAAGTGTGGGACCAGCACGGCCCGCCCTCTCTCGCGGCCACCGCCGCTCACGGACACTATATGACCGCTGCTGCCCCGGGTGGACCCTCGGGAGCTGGGGCTGGTGGCTCTTCGGCGGTGCCTCCCCAATCCTCCTCAACATCGGGGGCGGTTTCACAACAGCACCAACAACAGCCACCTCAGACGCAACAACAACAGCAACCGAAGTAGTTACTCTTAAAGGCCTACCGATGCTGATAAGGAATCAACAACAACACCTCATCAGAGCAGGAGGAGGATTAAAAGAGTCAATCCATCCAGCTAGTGCGAAGCCATATTGTGTGCAATCTTCCTTCCTGCCCACCATTACACAGCCTGGTGGCGGGTTCCACACAAAAAACTTATGCATCTGTCTTTCAGTGGAATGAATAACCAACAACAGAGTTAACACTACTACTACTACTGAGACTGAGTCCCCGTGCCCTCCAATGAAGAAATGGCTGGCCTCACCACCTCACACCTGCCTGCCTCACCACGCCTTGTCTCCTCTCTGCTCTGCGCTCTCTGCATTTCCACACATGCACACTTCACCACGCAAACACGCTCTATGTTCGCACCCCCCACACACCCTGACGATGAGACTCGAGACTGCCCTCTTGCAGCCGCCTTCTCGTGTCGGAGGTTTCTTTCTCCGGCAGGCAAAGTGCTGCGTTTCCTGGGACCTGCTACGGTTTCTCTTTTCTCTGACATTTTTCTCTCCCCTCTTCTCACTCGCCTCCCTCTATTCTCTCTTTAACTCTTTTCTCTCTATCTCTATCTCTCTCTCCCTCCACCGGGAATTACAACAATAACAGCTAGACTCGAGAATTGCCGGCACACACATACACAACACAATTCACGGCTAATTCCAAAAAAAACAGCAAAGACTTTTTCTGCATTTCAGATACAGAGAGAGAGACAATGTCACACGCAAGCACACATTCAAACTCAACACTGTCATCAGCACTAACGCAATGCCCCGCGCTTTCTTCTCATTGTGGCCGATACAAGTCGGTCGGACGATATACATATATGACTTTTCCATCAGTCTCTCACGTGACACTTTGTGGATGTGTGCGTGTACAGTTAGCAGTAAGCTGGTGGTTTCGATTTCTTTCTCTTTATTTTGGTTACTGAATTTGATGAACTAAAGAAATTTCCCTCACCCACCACTGCTCTCCCTCTCTCTTTCATTCTGCTGTGGTTACTCCTCCCTCGTCATCAATCAGACAGACTCATTTTATTCTCTGCCTTGTAATGTAATAATGGAAAAAGATGCCATTGTTTGGTTTGGTACTACTGGTAGAGACAGAGATGTAAAGTGATTGGAGGCCGGGAGAGTGGAGATGATCGAAAATGAATGATTATTATTTTTCTATTTATACAGACACCGCGCGTTCTCGCTCTCCCTGACCCCCCCCCCCCCCCCCAGTATCTTCATCTCATTCTCGCTTTCCTCCCCTCCCTCGTACACCACACACAACATTGATGAACGAAGAAAATGACAGACATCAACTGACTACAGATTTCACACAGAAGATTACATATTGTTTTTCGATTGACTCCTGTTACAAGAAGCATTTTGTCCAATGGAAGTCGGACCGGCTTCTGATTGGTTGTTGGTGGAATGAAAGCCAGTCATTTGACGGTGTATGAATTGATTGGTGGTCTCCAAATATTAATATTAACAATGCTAATATGATAACTATAATAATAAATGTAGTCGTTGGAGATACTGCTCCTCTTATGAAGTGCAACTTACGAACATTACAAAAAATGAGAGCTTCTTAGCACAGCCAACGTCTTTAGAAAACTTCAGAGTCGAAAAGATCCGATAGAGAGGAGCATTGTTTTCACTGTAAAAATTAATAAGAACAACAGTTAAAAAAACGAATTCGTTCTTTTCTCTCGCGCATGCGCTACTGCTACCACTGCTGACTGCTCTCACATACTACAAACTCTCTCCCACAATACAACTACTGGACTACTACTACTACAAACCACATTGTACAACGCCCCAACGTAGTGCGGGGTCTTCAACCCGTTTCTGTCAACTCGCCACCATCCCGCCATATTGTTGTTCGTGTGTTTTGTTTCAGGGTGTCAGTGTTCTCTCGACATACCCAGCCATCAGTGTGTGGGATGTCCTCCTGTCAGTTGAGAATATAATGGAATCATTGACGAGTGTTTGACGACTTTTTACTTTTTGTCGGTGCTGGTTTTCTAATGATTCGCTTGTAGCATCATTCTACTTGTTGGTGTTAGTAAAACAAAGTAAAAGCGTTACAGCATTCTTATCGAGAATATACTACTGAAATGCCTAGTAGTCAGTAATACAGGAGGATTCGACCTCGTTAGGCCTCATCAGCAATCCATGCCCCTGGATTCTAACCATCTATATTTTTTCGACAAAATTGACTCTAACGGAGGCGGGTTGAGTTCGGGGTGGCATAGAGTTTACCGAACGCTTACTACTGCCGTTCTCAGCGGAGAGATAGTTGAAATTTTACGATTCATTCAATATATTATGTTGGAACTGATTTCGCTCCCCTCCGAATCTACATCAGCGACTATGAACTCGTAATCTTGGAAATATGTCCCTAGATGGAAATACCACGGTAGTTATTGAGAATGACTTGAAATAAAGATATTTCCGTGGCGCTTTCCAGGTCATTTATCTATTTTACTAACTGAAATTGATGTACCAGAATAAGAATAGCCCCATTAGGTCTTTTGCCTGGTTAATCCGTGCTAGTAACGGAAGGTTTATGCTGTTTATGACTCCCAATTAATCAAATTTACATCACTGGGCATTTATTTTACGATGACAGTTAACTGCAAGTAGTAGATTGGTGGTAATTAAACTATATATTCCCAATTATTGTCCAAAACCGACTTGATCCTATACATTCATTCCTATCACAATCCCCAACACTATTTTGCGCACAGGAATGTCTACACTAAGTATACAACTTACAGGATTTCTGACTAAACTTCTGTAGCATCATTGGAAGATACTGATTTAGATGAAGTGAGAAATTTTGCTTATCTCGAAACTCGGTTACAAATGATCACCCCTGGAATGAAATAGATATCCATACTAAGATAAACTGCGACTTCTGCAAGCAACCGCGTTTGCCATCGCTTCGTATGGATGCGAGGCGTGTGCGTGTACGCTATATAACTAAGGACACTTCATGAGCTCCAAAAGAAAAAATAATTCCCTTTCTGCATATTTCAGTCTCTGTTTGGTTGGTCCATTTCTTCTGCTGTTTATATAAAACTTACTCGTTCAGTTTTAAACCTCAATTTTCATTCAAACTTTCCTGTTTCTTGAAAATCTGGTTTAATTAAGTGTTTTTTTTTAAAAATAAGGTCTTTAGGGGTTCTTCTTGATTGCTTTTCAATAAAGATAAAATTATTTTGTAAACAATCAATGGATATCCAGAAAAATTCTTTATCTATTATTTTTAATTCTAAGTTTGTCTCCAATAAGGTTTCTTTTGTTCTTCCACTACCTTGGTCTCTGATTCTCACTTTTTCTATCTTGATCTCCCTTTATTGAACCTTGCCAAGCGGTTGAAACGATTGCCTGGTTTACATTCGCTCAGAGTGGCATTTATGCAATTACGAAAGTTTTGCGCCTTAGAGTCTCATGTCGTTTATTCTTTTGTGTGGTGGATCCTCCTCGTGTGTCCTATGTTGGACGCCCAAGCGACATTTGACCGAACACATGAAGGAGCACAGAATTGGCCCGAGGGCTGTCCTACACGCATCTCCTGGACTGAAAAGCTTGCTCTGGGAATGATCACCATGTTCATGTTGATCCACACCTCACGAAGGTGGAGATACGGGTGCTGAACCTATCACTCAATGTGTCGTTAACTCATAACTGTGCCTCTTTTTCGTAAATTGTTATATCAGTTGTTTTAATTGTCAAATGACCTTGAACCCGCATTGTTTGAAATCTGTGGCTTGATAATGACTGTGGAAGGGTCGAAACCGGTTGCCTATACATGTTTTGGTATAAGTTTGGTTCACCTTTTTATTATTCTATAAACTAATTTGAATATTCCGCTCACGCCAGCTTTTAACCCTTCGCTAACCAAGGTAATTTCCACTCCTAGGATAACCAAGGGTGATTTTAAAAATCGCCCTATAAAATCAGATTGAAGAAGTTTAAACATAGAAATTAACGTTTATTAGAGTATAAGAAAGAGACACTGCGTACGATGCAATGTTACCATAATTTTATATAAAATATGAATTAAAGTTCAACGTAAGGTCAAATATCGATCATAAAAAACACCTACATGCATATATTGCATGAGACTGCAACAATATCACTGTGCTTACCACAAACTGGCTGCCTGCACTTTTAACACATAAACTTGTCATCATATTTGACTTGTGCATTATGATGCATTGAGGAGATCATGTAGACTTTTCTTGTATAGGCTTCACTTGGTAGGACTGAAGGGTGACTCTTTTGTTATCACCGCCAAAAGCAAATGCAAATTCATATTTCTCTTGTCTCATGAAAGATTGGAGATATCGTCCTTTTATTCTTGTTCAGTGTTGCCAAATATGTTGTTCTTTGAGCTTGTAGATTTGTTACCACTTCATATGAGCTGAAGAACCCCTCTCTCCTGTGACAGTTCTGCCTACTCCTAAAAATGGCCCACATAAGTGCATGACAAGGTTTATTGCTTTGATACTTTTTGTGTTGTTCTGCTGCAATATGATCTATTGGCCGCTTTCTGAGTGGACTACCATTCAGCGCGTAACGAGTTTCGGCATCACTGCACCATCGTATCAATTCGCCGTATATGCCAGGCTTGGCAGTGTTATATATTCTATGAGGAGACCTGCATCGTGAGGAGACCAACTGTTCATCAATTGTGATGCATTTACTTGGTTTGTAGTTTGTTATTCCATTCATGCCATAATTGACTGATTGCAGCAAATGTATCTGTTTGTTGCCTTCTCTCTCGGCCAATACCGTCATCAAATCGGAGAACACGATTCTAGATTTGGGATAGGTTCCTACTCATTGCAGTTCTATAGAACGTGCTGTATTCGTCACTCCACAGTAGTACCAGTGGTAGTTTTTGGTCTCCACATAATCCCCTGTAATAGAGGATACCAATGTATGCTTTGAGCTGAGCCACTGTAAGCTGAATAGGAATTTGAAGCTCCACACACTTCATTTGAGAGAATGTAACTATATTTGCCAGCATAGCATCCAAGAAAAATAGTTCCCACATCTCTATGATCGTTTCCTTGTTTGCAGATGCTTGAGGGCCACCCAGCTCTGCTATATTTTGCGCACTACATCTTCCCCTTTGTTGTGGAGGTTCAGGTGACCATTCCAAGCCATCTTTATAAACATATGGGTTCAAAGGAGTAGCATTACCGGCTAGATCACGACCCCTGGCAAGTCCTCTGCCTCAAGCTTGCCTGAATCTATTATCTTATGGGATTGCTGGGGTCTCATCAATCTTTGTGGAGCTACTTGATCACTTGTACTTGAAACACTGTTTTCTCCATCATGACCATCAGCAATATGAATAACATGATCATTTTCTTCATCTCCAGAAGCAGGAATATCCATGTCTTCATTGAAAAGTTGTGCAGTTGCAAACTGAGCTGCTTGTCTTTTCAGTCTGCCTACCAGCATGACTGTAACTAAATAAATGAATAGATAAAGCTGCTCCATGTATTATGTAGTATTGATTCAATTTGGTTGGGGTAAGCAGGTAGATAGATAGCAAGATAGAGAAAGGCAGACAATCAATACACATAATTAGATGAATGTAACTTGTAGTGTATGCACATAGACAAAAAGTCATTAAATGTCAGCCTACTGAATTGAACTCAGCAGTAAGAATGACTAATTCAATGTTTGGTTACCAAGGGTTAAAATTTGAATCTTTATAAATTACATTTTTTAAGTAATTGTATCAATATGAGTATATATTATTTTAAGATAAGGAGGAGAGTTATAATATATATGGAAAATGTTATTAAAACTTTCAATTTTTTATTTTACAGTAACTAACATATAGCATATAGTTTGTATACACCTAGATTTATAATTATGTAAAATTAGTATAATCTCAACATGTATAAAAAATTAATCAATCTTGATTTTCAAATTAATAAATTGTAAAGTAGATACAAAATATTTTGAGGCATGATGATTTGTATTGAGAAAATAAGATATTAAATAATACTAAATAATGTAGTGATTTAGTGGTATTTCATACTGGTGTGCATTTCCATAGTGATGGTGTGATGCCAATAGTTTTATAGTTATAAAGTGGCCAAATGAAAAAGAAACTGGGTAAAGATAGTACAACTATATTCTTTGCAAAACCAGAAAAAAGCCACAGATTCCATTTGGTGATTACCCCAAAATGAGGAAAACATAATGTTTACTTTAATGAAAAGCTGAATTATAAATATTTAGAAAAAAATAAAGCTCTAGTGTTAAGTCTCTCACTGAAGAAAAAAACTGTAAAGAAACTATCCTCTAAGTGAGTGTGCACCAGAATAATCCCACCAGGGACCATTTGTCGGTGTCCATCTGTATGCCGTTCCCCATGTTCCTGTGCTATATTGGGATCTGCTACATCAACTTCTCTGTCACTCCCTATGTCTGGGTCATGCATTGGGGATCACCAGATGAGTTCCTGTGCAGATGAGCCTCTGCCATTGCACCATGCAATTTACCACTGGAACTGAGCTATTGGCCTGGAAATCGAACTGACAGCACTACACCACACAAAACTGTGACCAAAATGCAGAATTGTTGAAGATATAGTAATAAATAATTTCAAGTCTACCTGTTTCCACAAAGATATCCTTTTTTGTTGACTCTTTAAAGGCGTGAATCTTATTTAAATTATCAGTAATCAGTCACTTTAACATTTGATCTAATAATGAAGCTGGGATTAATCTTATGTTACTATAAATATTTAGTATTTCAGTGGCATTATCTATTATATATCATGTAATTTTTCTTTAAATATTTCTGTTTACTTGGCAGATTAATTAATAATGGTGTCGCACTTCCTGAGTGTTCTCCTTGTTGGCTTTATAATATATACGGCATGGCCTGGATCAAGTCTATTCTCATATCATCCGACATTTATGGCACTTGGGGTTGGATTTTTCATGTTTGAAGCGCTTCTAGTATTTAATAAAGAAAGCTCACTGGTTCAATCAAAAACACATGGATTTAAGGTACCTCAATTGCAGACTGTTTAATAGAAAAATATAGAAAAATTGCACAGATTCTTACTACATTGTGTAACAACCGATTGCAATTGGAGAATACAGTTTGACATGTACAAGCAAGGACGTGTCTAGTATAGATAATTAATAATAGTTCTTTAACTGGATTGGAAAACTGATCTAACCTGGATTGTTGTTGTTGTTTGAAGCACCGCGCCCAGTACACCTATAAGGTGCGTCTGGCCAGCTCGATCGCCTTGGTGGGCTTCCACGTCAGCACGCCCAGGGTGGGTCACGTCCGGTTGACCGATTATAGCCATCTTTACCGCCGATGTTCTGGGGCAGGTGAGGAACCAGTGCTCCATAGTGTGAGGTTCGATGAGGCAGTGCGGGCAGTATGGTCCATCAGATGGGCATAGGCTCGGAAGAGCTGAGTGTGGTCGCTGCGCAGCCTGGCCAGCAGGACTGCGTCCTTCCTGTTAGCCACCTCGCTTCTGTCCCTCTTGGCAGGAGTAGGCGCTGTAGACTTCGGCAATCCGCGTGTTCGCTACTGGAGGATCCTTGATGCCTCGCTTGATCAGACCGCGGACGCCCTCGAGAGATGTGAACCTGGATTTCGGATGGACGCCGCCATTTCTGGGATTATACACGCTTCAGATTAGAGAGTTTGAGGAAGTCGATATTATCATTTGTTCATATGGGCAACTGCTTAATGAGAGAGAACAGATATTTTCCAAAACTGTATAACTGACAGTGAAAATATTGGGATCCTTACCAGGAAACACTTTTAAATGTGGATAAAGCATTCAAACATTGAACAGGGGAGCAGTAATTCCCTACCTATTTTTGCATTTAGAATTTAACTGACCGCCTTCAAATTATACTGTGACGTGAATGCCAAGTTAAAATTAGTAAAGAATAAACAAGTATTCTTTTCTTTATTTTTCAGCTGAGATTGCATTGGATGTCCCAGCTAATGGCCGTTCTCCTTATGGTGGGCGGTTTTACGGCAATTTTTAGAAACAAAATGCTTCGAGGAAAATTCCACTTTGTTTCCTGGCACTCTTGGTTTGGTCTTGTTGCTGTAATTCTTGCAGTTATTCAGTGCTGTGGGGGCTTGATTCTTATGCAGCATAGACGGTGAGAATTATCCATATATGCCCTAGTCCGACATTCTCATACAAAAAATAACACAATTATT
>JAUYWV010125335.1:0-11462 GCA_032274565.1 Nematoplana nigrocapitula
AATATAATGAATTAACTTATAACCCCCCCCTAAAAATTGCGATACGCTTCGATACGAAGCATACGTTTTGAGGTACCCCTCCCCCCCTATGCGATATGTTACCGATCGTTTCGACAGACCCCCCTCCCCCTTTTTGCGTATCGATATTTATGGATGGCTCCGTATTCTGGAAACGGTCTTCTTAAATTCACTGAATTTCAGTATTTACAAATTGCTTTTAGAGATGTTGAAATAGTGCCAAGATGTATGTTGAAAGAGTATGTATTCTTCTTTAATTTAGGTTCAGCGCGTGATTGGAAGAAGCAACATGGTTTGTTTCGGGGCTATAAATGAAAACTAAACAAAAGCAGGTTGCAAACAGATAACATAACTAAAATTATTTAAAACAGTTTCATATGATCAGCTCGTAGAGAGCTGCCGTTTCGAAATTCCAATGCTGTTTGTTAGATAAAATCATATCATAAGTTGAAGCTTAATGTGATATTTATATTTTCTTTGTATAGAAGATAAAATTTAAGTACCTAATTGCCTGCCTGGATATATAAAAATAATCAGAACGATTTCCCAAACTTTCAGTTTCCTTTTACATGACTAATATAATTTGAATACCGTTGTATAATGGTAACCTGCCCCTTTCATAGCTTTTAATTTGCAACAAAAGTTTTCAACATAATTTTTTTAAATTGTTTGTTATTAATTTTTAAGTATGCGTCCCTTTTTCGCTTACTTCAGTTTAAAGACCGCATCAAAAGGCGACTCAAATCAGATTACTTCATGCATCAGGACCACTTCCTCCGAAAATGGCTGATTGGTGAGAGCGAATTTCCTATCCAAGCAAAACAATTATTTGTGCAAAATCTTTAAATATATTTTATACACGCGTGTGTTTCTTGTTGTCTACAATCTTTTAAAAGAATTGCAAGATGATTACGGGTATTTGGATATTTAGAAAGCAGCATTTGTGTCTTTCGTTAGGGTTTTAAAATAGTTGAGTCTGATTGTGCGGTTAATTTGTTGATGAAGTATACATTGTGCCATGTTACGTAATGAAATGCATTGAGGTGATTGGGTTCGTTTGCTGAATGAACCAAGTCCTATTACAACTTATTATATGCTACCTTTAAGTCTTAGAGTTGCCAGTCGACTGATTGATGCCAGTGTTATTTCGCTTGCCTGTATGTCACTGTGGAATGCCATTTTGTATTGGGTCAATTGGTACGCAGAGTATTAGAGAACCGGTCAGTTAAAGTTCACCTTTTATGTGATGTGAAAAAGTCATTCTGAAGCACTATAGTTTAACTAGTGGGGCAGACACAGATGTTATAACCATTCACTCTGTCAATGTGTCCACTTAGACCGCATTTATTTTAAATATTGTATAAATTAATTTTACAAATATTTTAAAAGAGGTTTAAAAGCGAATATGTTATCTGTTTCAGCCCGTCAGTGGAATCTCGAGGCTTCGGTTAAAATGTTCAATGATGTAAGTATAGATCCAAAATCGACAATTTAATCCTGCGTATCTTTCGACATACTGTATACTTCATCAAAGTAACAATTTTAACCTTCATTGTTTTATTGAGATTAATCACTAAATCTTCTGATATCTGACAGGGTTTTTAAATCTTTCATGTTTCGTTCTGCTTGCAAAGATGACTCCTTTGCAACTGCAACTTTTGCAACATATGGATTATTACTCTGTGTGTAGGTAATTAGTTTAAAATGAAATAGTCAAATTAAGTTCAATTCTATAGCTGCATAATACTTTATTCCACAGAAAATAGGTAACGTTATAAAACGTGTATTTATAGAAATTAAGTTCTAGTAACATTTAAAATTTAAATCAAAAATTTAAACCGGGTGTCTCACAGTTAATCTTCTTATCAACTATGCCCGGAACAACTGTATATATCATACGCTAGAGTGTTCGAAGTGAACTACTCACTTCTTTTTTATTTTTATTTTCAAAGTTTGTCAAAATATATGTCACAAATTCAATATGGTCCTCTTTGACAACAGTAGTTGATTCACCAGCTGTATAGAGAGAGGGCTGATTTGATAATGTACATCCTTTCGTAAAAACGAATTTCTGAGTTTATTTTATAGATAGTCAATGAAATGATAATAAAGTCTTGATTCCATTTTCTCCTTTCAGAGCAGTGACTATAGGAGTCGGATGAACGCTGATTGCTTGATCGATAGATATGATCCACCAGAAGTAAGTATTTTAGGATTTATCTATAAATTCACTGTGACCGTTCTACTTCTTCTGAATCATAAAAAGTTTTGCGACATTCTTTCATGCGTTTTTTTTCTTTCCTGGGTTGTTTGACCACTTGGTGGTTCTATTCAAACTTTATCAGCGTCGGACACAGATGAATTAGCATCTTCTCTGCATGTCTTTTACAGTCAGTCTGACTCGCTTTCTTTTCATTGGAGAAGTGTAATACTTGCTTATAAAGGCTGTCCCATGAAAAGTGTCAATGGCGAGTCATAATCCATAAACATGTCCTGTATGTACCTTTCAGAGTTAAGTGACTCGTTTCAATCGAGTACCTGGAAGTAGGTTAGGTTGCGTAGGCTAAACCAGATTATGGCCATAAACTTCAATTATATAAAATTGATTAATTCGACGAATTATGTGTCACTATCTAAATTGAGACCAGCTGGTGACTGAAACCTGGTTCGCCCCTGATATGGACGTCTCTCTTTCAACATTCCTGGCTACGACTGCTACCACAATGATCGTCTGGTTAAAAGAGGTGGAGGCGTTGCAGTGTGGACTTCAAACGAGACAATGTCGTCTTCCCTCCTGGACCCTCCGTGCAATAAACCGTCTTCTGTCAACTGTGTCTGGTTGTTATTAAACAATAATATCATATTGGCTTCCTGCTATATCCCTCCATCATTGACAGCTGGCGACTATGTTACAATTATATTGACTACAACCATTGACTGCATTGTCTTGATCAAATCGCATTGTCCATTCGCTAAAAATATCGTTTGCGGAGACTTTAAAAAAGTGAACTACTCCGAGATTAACAGAAGTCACCTGCTGAAAAACAAAGTGAGTTCGCCAAAATGCTATTTTAGACTTAATTTTAGTGGATGAGAACCTATTTGATATCTACTCCGAGTGCGTAACCTACCCACCTTTGAGTAGCT
Source organism: Nematoplana nigrocapitula (assembly GCA_032274565.1). Lineage (NCBI taxonomy): Eukaryota > Metazoa > Platyhelminthes > Proseriata > Nematoplanidae > Nematoplana > Nematoplana nigrocapitula. The sequence goes on from JAUYWV010125335.1 coordinate 3,166, forward strand.
CTGACCATAATATCATCCACCTTACGAGTTGCCAAAGTGGTACCCCTGGTGCAAAAGTGGTTACTGTTTTTGATTATCGCATGGACCGTGTAAACGAGATTGCATGGACTATATTCTATCGATCTCCCGATGATATCAACGTTAAGTGTAATATTTTCTATGGTCTCCTCTCGTCGGCACTATCACTTATCCCTAAGCGGCAAGTGATATTCACACAGCGCGATAAACTTTGGATTACTCCGATTTGTAAATTGGTTATCCAACAGCTTTCAGATCAGAAAATTTCCATCTCTACAGGAACTACAAGGTAAAATCAAAAGCTGAAATTGCCAAAGCAAAAGTGGCATGGTCCAGCCGAGTTCTGTAAAATAAGAAAAGTGTCTGGGAATTAGCCAACGAGTTTCGATAAAACACTAACAAACCGAATTGCGACATTTCCCCTATGGCTTTCAACGAACACTTCGCCAGTATTTTCCAACCTCCCGACTGCGACTGTGATCCTTCCTCCATCGCTGTACCTTCCTCTAATGAAATGTCTGAGTGGAATGTCAATATCTCCCCATATGAAATAGAATTTGCCCTATCAAAGTTGCCAAATAAATGAGCTGGCAGTGATGCGATTCATACTAAACATTTGGAGATCGCCGCCACAGCAATCAGTAAATCACTAAGCCATATATTTGATTCATCCATCTACAGTACCAGATAGATGGAAAATTGCCAAAATTATTCCAGTGCCAAAGTGTAAGAAACCAGCAAAGAAGGATCACATGCCCATCTCTTTATTGCCAGTTATCTCGAAAGTGCTTGAACGCTAATAAAACCGTTTTTTTGGTGAAAATACAATTTAAACAGCACGTTGATTCACAATAAATAAATAAAGCGTTTATTTAATCAGAATGGGAATCAATTTATTTAAGAATGATGTAGTAAGAACAAAGAACAAATAGTAGAATGAACAAAAACATGAGTCAATTATGAGAATGATTATAACTTAGGGTCATAAACGGAATGAAAGAGGAAGCTCTTTTTTCCATTGTAATAACAGGATTTGACAGGCGGCGACTACTTGGTAAAAAGGGAGCCATGAGTTCATGAAGAACATGGAATCCGTCCGCGAGGACCCTTTCGAACAGTTTAACAGCCTGAGTAAACCTTCTTCCATCCGGGTACCGCAAATAATACGGTGAGAACGGGATACTACTATCTGAATACTCTTTCGGTCTTCAGTTCGGATTGAACCGACGTAAACAGAGGAACCATAGTCCAGTAGACTCTGAACGAGCGCAATATGAAGCTTTTCTAGGTCCATTTTCTTCACCAGTAGCTTCAATAAACGAAAAAGATAAAGTCTCCGATTTGCCTTCTTGATTGATGCACTGATGAAAGTGGACCAACGTAAATCATTTGTAATGTGGATGCCTAGAATCATTTGGGCCTGGACTTCGAGGAACTGATTAAGACAATTGTGGATAATCGTTAGGGCCATGTGAACGGCAAATTTGTAAAGGTCATTGCTTTCATTGAGTACAGTCAGATGAGCTATAAAAATCAAGTTTCATAAACATTCCAGCTCGGCAGAAAGGATTCGGTGTACCATGGTTTTGTCAAGTCTTGTTTATCTTGCGATTTCTCTTGTTATTATGAGGTCGTTATTACCAGTAATAAGATTCTTTGTAGGGCTTGAGAGTTTGGTATATCATACACGCAATTCTATCAGTAACAAACTTTATGCATTGAAATTATCTAAACATTTTATGAAATCTTTCAGGTGTTGCAAAAGTACCTCACAGGCGGCATTGTCGGTTTCGACAAGGATGGCTCCCCCCTGCGCATAGAACTGTACGGTGTGCTCGACATGAAAGGACTCATGTATTCTTGTCGCCGGAGTGATCTGGAAAGAATCAAACTACGCGAATGTGAACGTATTGTTCAGAAGTGGAAGGAACAATCTGAAAAGGTTAGAGAGAAGGGATTAAGATTTAAAATGAATTTGTTTACTTATACCGGGTGATCAATAAAAAGGGTCGACGACTAAACTTCAATTGTGTCGTAAGTAAACAGCCGATTTGTCTGAAACTTGGTACTAAGCAAGTAAACAACTGTAGGTTTTAATGTGGCATATTCAAATTTAGGATAATTCAATTAAATACTGTAAAAGATTTAATTAAAATTTTATTTACAATATTTGTTAAGCATTTACACTGACAGACGTTTTAATTCAAACATGAATAAGTTTAATGAAGACCAGAAATTAAAGATTGTCGATTGTTTACATCTACAACAGTTCCCCCATTACAACAGCTCATCATTTTAATACCTGGAAATTGGCCGAATACTCTGACGCTCCATTCTGCACAGCGAAATATGTTCGACAGTTAATGACTAAATTCTAGCAAAACAAGACTTTGTTTATGAAATATTGTATATCAAATTTGAATTAAATATTTTACAGATTTTTATTGATTTCTTAAAATTTGAATATGCCACATTAAACCTACAGTTGTTTACTTGCTTAGTACTAAGTTTCAGACAAATTGGCTGTCTATTTACGAAATAATTGAAGTTTAGTCTCCGACCCTTTTTATTGCTCACCTGGTATATAGACTAAACATTTGGGTAACTTACAGATTATGTGAAATGATTTTTCAATAGAGAAATGTAGTTTAGACAACACAACAGCACAGGTTAGATAGGACTGTAAATTTTGTTAAAACTGCACAAGTTAAAAACTGGTAGAATTCCGTTGCTCAGATAATTTTATATTCTTCGTAGTGAATTATGATGGAGTTTCTGTTTCGGTTCTGATTATCCCAAGTTTAGGTAATCTTTATAAAATACTTGTCAAACATTTTCCGACTGGGTTTAGCTCCTTCACATAAGTAGTTTCTGCTCGTACAGTTGGGACTTTTTGAAACATGAGAATTTAATTTACAAAAATATAAAAGGTAATAACTAAACAATATTTTAAATCCTCACTCAAGAAAATCAGCTATACTGTCTGGCCTGAAGTGCACAATATATTCCTGGAGAAAAGAAATACATCAATCCGACTTCATTTTTTATGCAAAATAATTGATACTGCTGTTCATTGGCAATACAAATATTCCAACATATTCCAATATTCTCCATTATTACCTGTTCTGACTTAACGTAAATTAGAAAGATCAATATTTTTCAATTTTGACTATTATGAGAATTTGATTTTTTACGTCTGCCTATAACTTCAATCCAATATACTGTACCTACAGTATAATATTTCCAGAATCTGCACAGTGCCATAAGGATAATACGGTTAATACAGTTGTGTAAATATAGCACGATAACAATAAATTTTAGCCAAAGTGAAAATTATTGAGCACAAAATATAATAAAATACTCCTTCCTCCCTTTTCATTGCCTACAGATGGGAAAAATTGTGGATGGTATGACTGTGATATTCGATATGGCGGACATCAGCAGTCGGGTGTTATGGCGACCTGGTAAGTGTGTAATCTAATATGGGCGATGTTGCTCTATTGACTAGGCGGGATTATCGCTTCCCTACTCATTAAAATATAGGAGGATAGCTTTTACTGTCAAAACTATACAGAAATGGCGATCTGATACACTCGAATTGCCAGTCATTCAACTTCTAGAAGAAAGGTCAATGCAAAAAATATACAATGTATTTATAACCATTTATTCCTTAAATACGGGATGTTTTCCTCTTCCATGTGTCCCTGTCTTCACACCCTCCCCCTATTTCACTCACATATCCTATACTCGAATTTTCACAAGGCATCCAACAAGACTCTTTTCCATATTTCTCTCACTCTTTTACCTCAATGTGTTTTTCTTCAGTTTTTCTCTTCGTAGGTGGAGGCAAAAATGTGTTTTTATGATATTTATAAAAGATTCTAATCTGTCTGCTGCACATAAGTTGTCAATCCTTTCCGAGGCGTACTCGTTTATCTTATACTGTTTGCTGCTAAAAGATGTTGAACAGTTTTCTGTATAGCATTCTACTTCAAAAGTTTTGATTACTTTTCAATATGTTCAGTAACAGTGCAATAACTCTCGCAGTCGTACAACAAGATGACTAAGACCCTATAGCTTTCATCATCTGCATTGAGTTTATTTTTAAATTTCTACAGAATAATGAGTTTAGCCATGGTGCTTGCTGATTGCCTGTGCAATTCTGGTCAGCACCTCTGCCTCGTACAGTATTTTGCATTCTCAGTGATCACCGCTTGATGATGTCTGAACCTTCCAACTTGTTCCAGGCTGGTTTCTTTCAGAGTAAATGTTTCGCTATGTTAGAGCTTTCCTTAATGTCCTACACTGTAAATAAAACCTTGTTAATTAACAAAACTATTTGTGCAACTCCCTTAACAAAGTAGTTTGGTAATCGACAAAGTTACATATTAAAATTCCAATCTGACTTTATTTATTATATATTTACTATATATACTAACTAAAGTAGTCTATGACAAACTAATATTTAAATTACACTCTAATAAATGAGAATGAATAGCAGAGGATGTATTTGACATGTGATTCTTTATTCTAAAAAACCTGTCATTTAATCTTTGATATTAATCTAACGATATAACATAATGGATGAATTATAAATATAGATATTCAATGTAAAAGATGACTTTATTTGCCCATATCTATTAAAATAGAAAAGATTTTTGGGTCCCTTTATATATTTGCTATTAACAAAGTCAGTTTATAACACGCAAACAAGGTTTATAATTATAAAACAAAAAATTATCAAAGAATATTGTATATTTACAAAATTTAGATTGTTAATAAATAAACTTTATTTACAGTGTAGATCCTGAAGTCATATTACCTTAACTTGGCTGTTTTCCGTATTGTTCTCCATTCCAAACCTCTTTGATATAATTGATAATCTCCGAGTAATCGTTTGAAGCTTATTCTCATTGGAACACAATAACCAAACGTCAATCTTCTTTCATCCACATATAACATATCTAAAACTCTCATCATCATTCTTTCAAGCCACATTTTAAATCGCACTGACCAAATGAGGCATTCTTTTCGGACTTCAATTGTAACTTACCTGTGAACCAAACACTATTCGTCATTAGTTCGTAAAATAGTTTGTTCATTAGTATTTCAGATCTTCGTCCACCTTTAAATAATTGCCAAATTTCCTTTTGATTTTCATTTTTTATGGTGCGGCTGTTCGTACTTTTTTAAATTGTCAAAGTTTAAATAGAATGAAAAGCCTGCAAAAATAGCATAGGAATACTTCAATTTTAAGGTGATTCGTTGAAATACTAACAACTTCAGGTAAATAATAACCAATTCTCCATTCCGATAGACACTTAAAGTGATTAGCATCCAAAAACGAGTTGTTTAAACGGAAGACTCTTTTGGATTGGATTGGATTACAAATGACATTTATAATGCTGCATTTTGTACAGTATAGGAAAATAAAAATAAAAACAGATTGCAATAAATATGTTTGACAATTCCGCATTTTTGTCTGTGTTTTCTCTCACACTAGTCGATTTTTTAAGGAATTTAATATTGGTTTTAGTTGACACTTGGTATGAACATAATGAAGTAAGCAGGGAGGTATTGAAGCATCCTCACATCACCAATGAAACCCTCCACAAAATCGAACGGGCGGAGACACCGGATTGCCCAATGTGTGACGTCTTGGACGATGTGCGTCATGCACGCTTTTGAGGGAGTGTGTCCAAGGGACTGGACTGCGGGAATTCCTGTTGTTCGGTCTCAACCAGAGTTTGGACAGAACCTCAAAGAACCCGAATGTGATTGTGAGAATCCTTTTAGGGATGGGCCGCTTCTAATAGGCAGAGCCCCGCCATATCTGCATCGGTTTGGAGCTGGGAGGGTGCGGCCCGGAGAAGAAGAAAGGACGCAACATTAGAATACTAGCCCGTGTTTTTATTTGTAATTTAATGAAAAGAATGTAGTTCATGCGTGAGTATGTATTTTTGTTGTGTGTTGATGTTCCTACTATAGTATTGCGATTCACAGATAAGGAATTGTCAGAAACCCTGACGCGAATCATCAACTAAATAAGATGGGTGCAGTAACGAAAAAGAAAAAAAACAGAATCTTTGAGAGAAGGAATATAAGGAGAGAATTCATTGATCGTACTGTTGTATGTTTACAGTCTGCATAGATAAATAACAATTGGAATCTATAGTAAGTATATATGAATGCTATCAATAGTAACTTATTTGTTCTTTCAACTGATGAAGTATAATCAGTATTAATAGTTTAAATTCCTTTTTCAGGTTTGAATATGTATCTGCATTTGGTAAAAATACTCGAAGATAACTATCCAGAGATGATGAAACGAATGTTTGTCATTAATGGTGATGAAATATATTTTTATATTTGAATATTGGGCGCGTGTAATTACCAAAAAGATTTTTATTCATATAGCTCCAGCCATATTTCCAATTCTGTGGAATATTTGTCGACCTCTCGTTAGTGAGGACATGAAAAAGAAGATCCATGTTCTTGGAGGTAAGTAGGAAACTGAACCAAATATTCTTTAAGTAAAGGGTAAAATTAGTAATACCGGTGCCGATGTATATCACTATAAAACTGAAGAGAAAAATAAGCATATAATTGTACATTGAATTTCCATTAATTTAAAAATATTACGTGCATGTATACGTTTTTGTTTGAAAAACAATTAGAAAGCAACCAAAACTGATTATATTTTCTAATGCTTTTGACAGTCAGACGCAGTTTACAAATAATTTATTTATCGTAGCATATTTATAGATTGGAAAACTGTATACGTTGAAAACTTGTAGGTCAAGTTTAGCATAGAATAAAAGACTGTAGTTTCGCATATTCCAGTAGCTCACTGCTTTAAAATCTAGAATTTAGAGAATGACAATCAATAAACAAGCTGATTTAGAAAGAGATTACAATGTGTTAGACTAATTTCAGAGTGAAAAGGCTACGTAAAACAAATTACTTGACTTATGGCACAATGCATTCTCAACTGCGAGATTGACAGCTATAGGGGGCACATTTGAACAATAATAATTAATTAGAGTGCATCACAATATATGAAAATGGACAGCTATAGAAATATGACAACTTCCCAAAATCGTCTCCCTTTATAAATAAAATAATCAGTAGAAATAAAAATTGTATACATATACTGTACTGTATCTTGGTTTAGCCGACTTTCAGGAGGTACTTCTTCGGTACATTGACGCTGACGAATTACCGGCTTACCTTGGAGGAACAAAGACGGATCCCGATGGCAATTCAAGATGTGCTTCTCTGGTACGGAAGTTGATAAACGAAATATAGAAAAAACAAATATCATATATGTTTTCTTTTAAAGGTATAAAGGCACAAGAACAACGTTTTCTCAGAAAGAAAATGATGATGATAAAATATATACGTATTAGGCTATCTCTATGGATGTTCACCTGTCATTTGACATCTTCATCTAGCACTCAGAGCAGAAGTTGGACATTTTAACTTTTTTTGTCAAATGAGACTCTTAGTTTCAAAAAAATTTTAAATTCAATGTTTTTTTCTACATAGACATTAAAAATTTGAATTTTCTATTAATAACAATAACAGGAAAAAATAACTTTTCGTGTCAAGGATAACTTTTAATGTCAAGGTTTATAATTAATATAAAACCAACGAGATGCGCCTTTTCATTTTTAGTTTCTTGTGATGTTTTTCATCGGAGAGGTTTAATACTTATTGAAAATTATCGAATACAGTATGTGACAAAAACTATTTTTTTCCCCAAATCTCCTGCTTCAGTTGAATAAATTTTTATCTACAACTTAAATATTTTTAATAAATATTTTTACTACTAACATATTTTTAAGTATTATATTTAGTACATAAGGAAATATATTGAAAAATTAGAAAACATTAACAAATCCAGGATTTTCAAAGATAGAACAAGAAGTAAGCTTTAAACCTACTGTACATTCTGTGAGTTTTAATGTCTATATAAAAAAAACTACATTCTGTAAGAATAGAAAAATCTTTTCATGTCTCGGAAACGTTTTATACGAACTCGCTCGCTTGTCATAAAAAGTCACCTCGACATGAAAAGTTTCATTTTCTATCCTTACAAAAAATAGCTAATAATGCAGCTTATATTTATGTTAAACGCGTGTGCTAGCTCGAAATGTAACCGAAGCCATATCACTTGCAATAAGTGTGCAATTCAATAGCTGCCCCCCGTTTCCATTGAAGCATTATAGTTTTTTATTTTTTAATATCAATAATATACAATAGAAAATAAATGTTTG
>JAUYWV010125346.1:0-11461 GCA_032274565.1 Nematoplana nigrocapitula
ATTTGTCTGGGTGTTATGGGAGTGTTGCATGTTGGGCAGGTCCAAGTGATGTTTGTTGTAGTTTTGGATGTGGGCGGACCTGGGTTTGGATGAATGTCTCCTGCTTGGGCCAGAGCGGCGGACAACCACGCTGACGAATGGCGTCCACTATTCAGAAGCATATTGTGTGTGTGTGATGTTGTAGTGGGTGTTGTGTGTGACGGAGCCTTGGGGGGAGTGTAGGGGGTTTTGTTGGTACCCATTGAGGCGTGGCTGGGTGATGGCGTCTGTGAAGTCACGTTCCCCGGCCTCGTCTGCAGCTCCACCATGTGCGGGTGGTACCAGAGGAGCGTATGAGAGTTTGGTGTATTCGTGTTTTAGGTTGCCAATGGGTTTTCGGATATACCGTTTTATGCCGTCAGCTTGGGTAGTTAGTGCAGGATGCCTAGTTTACTAACCAGAGCCTGCATGGTTGGGCTTGGCTAAGGCTATGGTTGCCATCCCCTAAAGTGCGCCAGGTTCTTATCTTTAAAGTATAAGATAACTGAGTAAGGCGATAAACAAAAAAGTAAAAATCGACAACCCCAGGGATAGATCGGAATTTAAAACTACTTTTAAAAGGTATGCCAAGCAGTCTGGGATCACCGGCCTTCCGGCGAAGAATATGAAGCAGCATGCTTTGAAAACCAAATTCTGAAATGATAATCAAATAGGAACAAGGTAAGGTACACTAGGGACGGTGGTTCACCTACTTGTCGACTGCGCAGTGTTGAACGTGAGATTAAATTTAAAAGAGAGTTTCCAAGGCGATTCGCTCTCCCTAGTCGCGTTCTGCCTATGAGAAGTACCCATCAATATAATGTTTAGCAAGACTAGTGGATACAGTTTTGGAGACAGCCGGAGAGTGAAAGCGACACTTTCCCGTTACATAAACGAGTTAAAAGCAATCCAAGATAAAGGGAAACAAGAGCCTCTAAATCAAACTGTGATCAGAATGAGTCGAGATAGAGGAATGGAGTTCAGAGGGGAGAAATACTTACGAATCAAGTTTGTCAGGAGGAACGATGGAGCCTTCAAACGAATTGGAGAAGTTTGATCAAAGAATCAAAACGCTGGACCCCGAAAAGGAAGAATTCTATACGCGTTGAACGGTGTTGAAAACAGTCGACGGAAATGTTATTACGATCTTTGCAGATAATGGCGTATTATGGAAACAGTCATCCAAGGAAGACTATACATGCCGGCAGATGATGGTGGAGGAGGCGTTTAATCGGCAAGAAAGATATTTACTATCTCTGAAGATGAAAACAAGCTCACGTATTCTGGATTAAATGAAAAAGAGAGAATGGAAAAACAACGTTTCAAGAGGTGGAGAATGAATACAAGCATACGTGGCTAAAGGTGAATTTTGACATACAAAAAATGTCTATAAATGACCGAGAAATCACAGAGTACGAAGAAGCTAAACGAGATGTGAAAAGAAAACTTCTAAAGGCGACTCATGATGGAAGGAAAGAAGAATATAAAGAAAAGAAGATCCAACCGGTCATCTGGAAGACGCAATGAAGGGATACTGGAATTAGCTCCTTCAAAGTATTGACCCCCGATTAGTGGGCCTGATATAGCCCTAGTAGAACAGATAGTGCCGACCAGATGGTATAAGAAGAAGCAAGGTCTTGATGACAAGGCCGTGTGGTACTGCAAAGGAGAAAGCCTGGGGAAGTGGTGGAGAACAACCAGGCAATAATATGGTGGAACTATGAGTGGCAGGCTCTCCATTAATGTGAGCACAGAAGACCAGACTTGGTTGTAACCGAGAAGACGTCCAAGAAGATGTGGATCTTGGATATTGTGCAACCATTGGCGAAGAGCATCCAAGAAAGAACGAGAGTCAAGACGAGACAAATGTACCGCAGCTTCTGGTGGTGGAGATGAAAATCTTAAACCCTGAGTGCAGTGTGAGGGTGATACCGATTGTGGTAGGTAGTTTAGGTGGAATCAATGACATCAAGGGAAACAGTCTGAAGATCTTGGATGTGATGAAGTGCAAGCCAACATAACGACAATGGAGATGCAAAGGGTGACGCTGTTCGGATCGCAGCGTTTTAGAGAAGGAGCACCAAGTGACATTTTGCACTGTTTGACTGGTTTTCTTCTATCTTTTATGCATATGTATGTACAATATATATTTTTGTGGCAGTAAAGGCTAAATAAAGCTTCAACTAGAAAAAATGGTACCATCGAAACATGTCGATTATGAGGGAGAAGAAAATCTAACAGTAGATATTGTGGCATATGGTGTTGATCTAAACATTGAAGAATTTAAAGAATTTGGAATTTCTTTCGTATATGATTTATTAGTTCATGTTTTTGGTAATAATAGTGCACAAAAGCGATACAGCATCTGCGATTACATATTTTATTTAAGATGATATTTTGCATTACTTTCAATATCTGTGCCTAATACATTTGAGATAGCTAGGACACACTTAGTTACCTTTCTATGAAAAATATACCCCAATGTATCAAAACTGTTACCATGTCAGACTAATGAATTACATATTTAAATGATGAAACAGTAGTATTCAATCGATTAGCGGTAGGGCACAAATGGCAGAGGATCGCTAGCTCATCAATTACCAACCAGTGGCTATTGGCTCTTTCTAAGGAGTGGTAAGACATCGCCCCAGGCCTGAGTAAATTTCTGCTGATTTGTCGTTACACCCTCGGCATAACGAGCGAACCGCTATTGTGTCATTGACAAGCAATTTTATCTTCCACATTTTCTTACTAAATTTGTCACTTGAACATCTTTACAGAGACTTCATAGACATATATATTTGTTGTATTAAGTCAGTCATTTATAATCAGAAATACAAAAAGTCAAATCTCTATTATCGTCAATTCTACGTTGTTCAAGGCCCCCTAATTACCGCGTCTCTATCCACGCCTGTTTGAACGTTTTCCGAAGCACTCGTAGTCACGTGGTCTTACTCATAGAGTAAATATGTATCCCTATTCTATGGTCTTACTCATCGACATCTTTTGTTGAAATTGAGACGTTCTGCCAGGTATGGAATTCGTTCTCGTCACTTTCTTCATTCTGTTCCGTCAGTCACTTACAATCAGATGCCCACAAAGGCTTGTATTCATCCTCGTCAAATGAGACGTTCTTCGAGGTTCGCGTACATGCGTCTCCATTCATGCCGACAATTCTGGAGGACTGCAGTAATTACATCTGTCCAGCGGTGATGAGTGACTCATACCGACCCGTTCGCCTAATGTCCTTTTTGGGTAGGGTGATGTAGCGGATGGTTGCCAACCGCCATACTCACCTTGTAGAGTCGCTTGGACTGTGGCCTGACGAGCAGTCTGGCTCCTGAAGACTTAGATGAACGGATGGCGCTAGGTTGTTGGGATGTCCCATCAGTTAGTGACGGGTTTGCCATTAGGCTAGCAAAGAGAACTGTGATGGGGTGCTCGAAAGCGTATGTCACACAAGTTCTAAGATGGAATCGGGAGAAAACGCTCACTTTCAATCTGGATAAGTGGAAAGTGAGTTGTTCAGCCCGGATATCGGGGAAGAGCGGTGGATTTCGGAGATTGAGGTGGAGGACAGTCTGAGCTTCAATCATAACAGCGTCCAGATGCTCGCCTTCGGCCTCTTGAATACGACCATGTACTGTAGGGCTGTTTGGCGTCCGTGGTTGTCTAGGTCGACAGTGGACTTTCTCGACTGGGCACAGAATAAGTGCATGAGTCTCATTACTGGACAATACTCGACGGCGCTTATCGAAGCCGTGCGCCTTGAGACTGGCCTCTTTTCGTTTCATACAAACGTTTGACGTGAAGTGACCACACGACTGGAGAGATCTCTGCGACTTTCGTACTCAAATCCCAAGACTCTTGGCGTCCGATATTGGCCATCGCTACGTGTCTCGCAGCAGCTTTCTTTGATACTAAAGAGATTTCTTGTTATACAAGAGGTAATATATTTGGTAATAATTAAATTATCCCTTACTGGTCCGGCCTATTAAGTATATTTTAATTGTCCCTAACTGGTAGTCGGCCCAATCTCGGACTGGTCGCCAGCATATTTTTGTTCAATTTACTAATCTTTTATTAATAATTAAAGTTTGAGGTATCATGCTAATATTACATTATGATGCCCACAATATCAGGAAAAATTTAATTAAGCCCATTTGTTATATTCAATAACCTGTGTGATAACATGCAGAGCTTCCTAAAATTAATACTCTGTGTGTTAACGATCTCATTCTAGACCATCAATCGCAGAAAGCTGAAAATTTGTGTACCACCCGTTGAATGACGGGCAGGGCATGCTCTAAGTGTTATCTATTTTGCATCCGTGTGAGTGGCTCAGATTCCGCTTTGACCTTTTTAAGACTACCGTCACTTTTATACCTGTTCTTGATATGCGATCGTAGTGACATTTTGTGGAGATAAAGCCCATTGTACGTCGCAGTGAAATCATCACTGACCGCAGTCATACTGCATTTCCCATTATTGATTTATTGTAACACATTATACGCAAAATCTCCAAATTTACGTTACTGATTCAAACAAAATTTGCCATTTTTGTAAATAACTTAAACAAAAAACTTACTGCAGAATTCCAGAACAATCGATAATTAATAACGATGAAGAATTATTGATTAAATTTTAACTATTGAATATATAAGCAGACTTTAGAAATTGAATTTCATTGAGGCTATAAAGTTGACATTGTGATTGCAATTCGCGACAAAATGCCTAAGAAAATAAAATCAGCTAATGATACCGAGTCATGGGCTGCCAAGACAAACGGGAGTGCATCGAAACGAAGAAACGAAACAACGAACTGCACGCTTTAAAAGCAACAATCTGCGGCCACAACTGTGAAACCCTTGAACAGGGCACACTCCGTCATCAAACAAAAACTACACTAATGTTTCAAGCCTGTGCAAAAGAAACACACGCGCAGCTCGCTGCCCTTTATTAAACAAACACTGCACTAATGTTTCAAGCTGGTGCAAAAGAAATTCACGCGCAGCGCACTGCCCGATATCAAACAAACACTGCACTAATGTTTCAAGCCGGTGCAAAAGAAACTCACGCGCAGCGCGCTGCCCGATATCAAACAAGCGCAATGGCGGTTACACGTATCACGTACATTCGTATGATGATTCAGAATTGGCAGTGACAGCAGTATCTATTGAGTAACGACTTATTAGTATCACTTTAACTGGAACCTTACTTCTAAACAATCGTGGAATACATTTAATAATTTTAGCCAGTGACTGCTTTCAGGTCTGCCTATAAAATAACTCACTAGTTCATAATTCTTATTAATTAGACCAGAATCATCTTGACCATTGAAGTAGGGCGATACTTTTACTTGGTCTTATTTGGTCAGTGTCATATGATACAAGATAATTAGAGACATGAGATGGGCAAATAGGTCGCAGGTATGTACCGAAGTTTGCTGTCAAAATGGGTGCAAAAATAAATAAATTCTATAGAAAACATTCTCTGGTGTTCCAGGATAACCCTGCGCGGTTGCCATCTTTTATTGTTTGTGTGTGGGGAGAGTTAGTTGGCAAGGAGTTCAGAAATTGTTTTAGGATTGTTTGGAGTTTGGAAACCCTTTACTACTGGTGACTGCTTGTTTTCATATGATCAACAAATTGCAAAGCTAAAGTGTGTCTTACATCTACTGTCAGATGCAGAAATTCAGTGAATTGTTGTCGGTATTCACCGGTAACATGTTTTCATAGAATAATGCCTATCTACTTTTCTATGACTTTTCTCAATTGAATGTTCTGTAGGATTGTTCAGTTTAATGTAAAACATTTTTATTTATTATTATTTTATGTAGATCGATGTGTCATTTTCGTAGATAAAACACATACACAATAACTTGATGCGAGAGATTCTTTATTCAATAAAACAACCAGATCCAGATAAAGTTAGTCATAAAGGAACATTGAGGGCAGTCGTAGAAAGGAAATTATTTTTTCTTATACCATGTGTTGACAATGTTGCCATCTTTTCCGCATGCGAGGGTCATTATCGCCTGTCCGGGCTTATATTCACGGCCATTGAAACGACATGGACACCCTTTTTTCGCACAACAGAAGCGAACTCTAAAAAATAAGAGCACAAATTTCTTCACTGTCAACTATAGTGAATTGATACGAGTAAGAAAATGTACATTTGAATGCACACTTTACATCTCCATTGCAGGAAGCATTCTCAATATAAATGTTTGCTTGTTATTTTTAAATGTTTATAATTTAACCACTGTTTGTGTTAGATAACAACGAGAAACTGTAAGTTTTATTAAAGTTTATTCTTCGTTGTGTTTGTTGAATTTTAATAGAAATAACATATTTTATAAATTAAGTTAAATAAACACAATAAGGCATGTATAAAGTTATAAAATACCCAACTATCTTTTTAACATTCCATATAGGTTTCCTCAAATAACTTATGTAAGATGTATAATTAATGAGTCCTGTCGTAGGTAGCACAAATAGCGTCCTTTTCCCCCGCTGTTTGAGCCGTAGGATGATAAATAAATAAATAAGCCTTTATTTTAAAAACAACATCTTCCTTAGTTGTTAATAATCACACAGAATCAAGTTAGAAGGAACTAGGTGTAAAATACTATTATTATGAGCTCAAGTGGTCTCATTCCGGTCACCCTTTCCAGACAACACAAAAGTGTTAAGCTTTGGCGGCCTCGTGCTCGCTGTCCCTCAACGACCCACCAGGTCCAGTTTCTCCAGCTGTTTTTTCCTCAGGAGATGCCACACGCATGATATCGAATAAACTTCATCAGCTCTTCTCGCATGTGCATTTGTATTTGGTATGTATTTGTACTTTCTTGAAAATTATAGGAATCCGTACTTTAAACGGCAATATACTATATTCAAAATTTCTTAACATAGAAAATAGCAGAATAACAGAAAATTTTACTTTACTCAGACAACAAACTGAGCATGAATGACACGTTAAAGTGTAAAGAACAGTCTGATAAAATTACAATACTAACAGTATATAAATAAATGGATCTTGATAGAAATAAAACACAGTTTATTGATACCTAGTACTTTACTTAATTTGACATCTGTCAATCTCGAACAACATTATTTCGCCTGAGAGACAAGTTTCGAAGCAGCAATTCGAGAAACGGTTTCAGAAAAAAAGATACATGACTATAGTCGAACAACTGTTCAACGAAATCCATACCGGGGGGAGGGAACCGACGCCCTGTTTTTTTTTGTTGCCATTGTTATTTTAAATATTGAGTGATCTCCAGCTTTCATGACTTTTGCTAACTTTATGTTTAACAACTTTTAATAATATTTTCATCGTTGTCACCCCCACAGGGGGTCGGTCTGCTGTAGGCCTCTAAAGTAGGTGACCCCCTATTCTTTTAGTTCATCTAATTATAAGTTAAAACAACAAAATGTATTCTTTGAGGGGTGGATATTCGAGAATTTTAATTTATTGCTAATGCACAATGAACCACCAACACGCACTATAATATTCTGACACTCGGTACTTTATTATATAGTTAATTATTTCGATTAAAATTGAAAAATGTTTTAAAAATGTACTTTAAAATTAAATTAGTGTAACTTTTTTATTTTTTATAAAAAACGATTTATATGCAAAGTCATCTGTAGATCATTTTTAGGTGCAAATTTTCAGATAAAGGGAAGATTTGTCTGAATCATGAAGATTCTGCATTCCCAGACTTCGGATGACAAGGATTACTTTAGTGTAGAGAATGCAACCAACCACAGTGTTAATCGCGTAAACAAATCTCGTTCCCAGCAAAGGCGAACTCGTACAGGCATGTCCCAAAGACTAGGCTGATTCTCAGGGGTGTTCCAGGGCGAATACAGAGAGGTAGAGATGAGCAGCCCTACCCCCTAACATGCTGGTTTGGCAATGGTAATATTTTCGCGTCCTAACAACTACCATATATCGATCCAACGCGATACAGACCAGACTTTGGACACTCAAGCAGACGGGTAACCAGAAAGGGAATTACGAGTGCCACACATGGCAGACCAGTAGATCGAAAACTAGTATTCCCGATAGCATTCGCGTGTCGCCCAGAGATTTTTTATTTAGTCGTTTTCTTGTCGAACGTCAGTTGTAGGCTTTGTAATTCCTGGCCGAGAAGATGCGAAATCGCCCCGACCTCTCGATGAAAAGAGAGGAAAAATAAAGGGGATAGAAGAGAAAAAAGTGTGGGCGGAAAAAATTAAAAATCTTGTAGAAGGTTCCAGGGAATGCACCACTTTTCCCGTCGGAACAGGACGAGAAGTTGTCTGCATGGGGTCTTATCATTTGTTCGCTCAATTAACAACGAGTTCAAAGAAATAGTTTGCAGTAGGTTGTGTTTTGCTAAATACGTTTTTCATAGGAGTTTTACACTGGTGAAACTTACTCGAAGTCTTTGCATGGTTTTTTTGGGTTATGTTTTTTCAGCAGTAAAGTTGTGCCCTGTAGTTTGGAGCTGTGGGTTGCGAAAACACCGTCACAAGTCCCAGGTCGGCTTGAATGGCAGCCACGCTGGTATAAATCTTATTCGTTCCGACAACTCTAGCTCGAAATGCTTCGATTATCTCACATTCCTTTGTCACTGCCAAATATTCGCAGTCACAAAATCCGCTTGGGTCATCCCGGTCGACCCTATGGATAGGAAAACAAAGTGAAAACAACAATAGTTAGACACTTTCGGAATAATCACACTCAGATTCGTAATTGTCACATTTAATTAGTATATTGTCATGACTTTCAAAAGTAGAATAATCACTGTCAAAATCGGAATTGCCACTTTCGAAAACAGAATCTATACTTTCAAAACTGTGATAATCACATTCAAAGTGTTTTCTCCAACTAAAACACAGACATACAGAAACAAAATATTGAATTATTTTGAATGACTCCAATTTTTGCTCTTACAAGCGTACTTGACTTCTAACAAGTGAACAGACGATCGGAAATGCATCAATGCTTATCCATACATACATGTACCTGCATACATCTTATGTGTTATAACATACATTTTATTATTTGTAAACTTTTATTTTACGTGACCGGTTTCACTTCTTGATATGACATCGTCAAACAGAATAGAAGACTCTACTATAAATTTCGAAAAACTAAATACAAATCCCTCCAAGCTATTGGCCAGCGAAAACTAACCAAGTAAAATCAAAGGCAAAAATTCCAGAACTCTGCTCATTTAAAAGAGTACAATCGCTCGAGTCCTTCAAAAGAAAGCTCTGGGCCCCCTTCAGGTGCCTCCTTACGTATCAGGCGAATGTGCCGTGTGAACAGGTTTACTGCTCATATATAGCTATGCTGACATTGAAATATGTAAAAACTTTAAAGGAGTTTCCTATCAAAATTATGTTTTTATTTTTTGGCAGTATAGACTATACGGATATTAGCATTCCAAAAGAATTGTTTCTAGAGGTGACTCTAATAGTAATCCCCCTCTCACCTTTTCTTTATAAGGAAGTTTCCAAAACAATATTTTGTTGTTCATGCAAGTAGAATTAGACTACTCCTGTTCAACTTTATATTTAAATCAGTTGATATTTCTAAAGAGTTAATGAGAAACATATTCATTATTTTATATGCAGAAGATATGTAGAAAATTTCATAGCTACACATGCTTTTGGCACGGTAGAAGTGAGAACGAATCGCTACGTACTTCTATCTGTTAGCAGCATGAGCCGTTTTAGACATATATACAGTACACCTGTGTTGGTTGGTCTCAAGTTCTGAGCGTCAGAGGGGAACACAGTCGCTATATAGGAGACTTATGGACAACTCTTACTACTGTACTAGAATTAATGATAAGCGGTAAGCTTGCTCCTTCAGAGATCACTCGGTACATTCACCTGAGGATTTTTCGAGCTTATGTTATCTAGCCACCTGAAGGGGCCCAGAGTAATTTTTTATAGGAATCGATTGATTGTGCTCTAATAAATGGGCATGTTCTCCGTTGCTTTTGATTTTATTCGGATAGTTTTCGCTGGACGATAGTTTGGATTGATTTGAATTTAGTTTTTCGCAATTTATAGTCAAGCATTCTGTCTGACGAAGCAACATCAAGTTTTGGAACCGGTCACGTGAAATAAACACTTTTAACCACATGTTTACTGTTTTAATTTTCAATAAAATTGTGTACTTTAGCTTACATAGTAAAATTTCCTATGTAATCACTTTCATATCATAAACATAAGAAAACACAGTCAAAAATATGAACTGTTATCTGTCCCCCACCACCACTTCCTCTTTTCTCTCTCCCTCTCTCCCTCCCTCTTTCCTTCTCTCTCTTTTCTACCTCTCTTCCACTCTCTCTTTCTCTCTCACTCTCATTGTATAGTATATGTACATAACTTAGTACTCTGACAGTATTGTTACAGTGAGAATTTAATTTATCCTTCTTCGGCCAGTAACTGTTGCGTCTCCTTTATTTACAGGTAAAGACTAGGCAATAAGGTCAATGACTACTTAGACTGCGGGACCTGTGACCCGCTGTTATCGTTATGCTCAACAGCGTAACACCACGTACGTAACTACGTATATAGATCGCTTACCATCCTGACCAATAGCATTTTCTATATGGCGGTTGTACGACATTTGGCATTAAAGGATCTGTAGTTGAAAACATTTTTTTAGGGTCGATCGCACTGTTGGCCAGAATAGGAAGGAGAAAAAGTAGGCAGTAGCGGAACATACTTCAGGCAGTTGTGTTGGGCACTCTGAAAGTATGGTGTCATGTACAATATATAGTGTTCAATTTAGAGAACAGAAGAATTCCATTGGATAATGGAGGAAATATGTTGGATAGAATTTCCCTGAAGCAGATGTGAACAAGGAAATGGTTAAATTTTGTTACCTTTGTACAGCGCTCCAAAAAAAGACACGCAAGCAGCTGCCATCTGGAGAAATAGTGACCCAAAAGCAGATGGCAAGCAATTGGCTTCTTTGTCCAAATGTCACCGCATGGAAGCTTTGATCTTACACAATATAATTGAAGTCCTAATTTTTATAGCTACATGTTTATAAAAATTTGATTTTTTTCTATTACTCTTTAATATCTGAAGTATGTTTGAAATAAAGATTACACATTCTTCTATCCTCCAAATCGAGAAGACAACTATTAATGCTGATGAAACTTGAATGAATGAATCTCAGATTATGTAGATATTTTATTTTACAAATTAATCAATAGAATTGACTGGATATTTCATTAATTTTATTAAATGAGCACATTGTTTGTGTTTATCAGACAATATTTATTCGAGACAATAAAGTGTGGCAATTCTTGTAGCAAACACAACTAAACATGGCGTTCAAAATCGTCCATGTGTGCGAATGCCCTACGAATTTGTTTTGAGGGGTCTTCCAGAACACCGCAGCTATTTTAGTGGCCCCACATAAG
>JAUYWV010125357.1:0-11461 GCA_032274565.1 Nematoplana nigrocapitula
AGTTTTTTGTCAGGTGGTTATTTGTTATTGACTTGAGATTCTTGCTGTTTTTACCGTTAGAAGGTCATTAACGTCCTGGAATGAAATTGAATTCAGATCCGTAGATTGGATTTGAGTGTTACAATTATTTTGGTGAAAGAAGTTCCTTTGAACATAAATTCTTTTTAAAAAAAAAACAGTTTTCTACAGCTATTAACTCCCGAATTTTGTTTAAAATGTCCTCTTTTATCCCCGTTGTCGAACCACTCGCGAAATTGAAACTGGTCAGTATCACATGTTCCAATGAGTGGGCCAGACGATCTAATCTCCCCTCAAAACAGCCCCGATATCAACCCGACAAAAGGTGTGGGGGAGGTTCGGTCGCTGCTTGTTATCTCTTCGTCGGCAAGCAGGCAGCGCTGATGACAGTCCCTGACGCTTGGACAACCGACATGCATCGCCTTGTCGAGATCTCGGTTGAAAGGAGAAAGGAGGATGGGGAAATCTCTCTCGACAGTTTGCTAGATTTCATCCTGACACCCTCCCCTTCCGTCCCCCGGAGTGGAAGTGAGCACTGAGGTGTTGTGTCCGGTTGAAATGGATAAATCTGTTATTGGGGATAGGAGGAATGGACGCAGGCGAGCAGGGAGGGAGGGAGAGAGGGAACATATTATCTGTGTGAAAAACACCAGATGGTGTCGCTCACTAATGACGCAGATTTGCGTCGGATAAGTGTAGAGTTTAAGCGGAAATACTTCTTTCACTTCCAGCCTCTCGACCACTCACCGCTTCTCTTTCACTAACTCAAGAATTGTTTTTCTGGTGTGCTGAGTTTCTTGTTTTATTCGTTCTCCAACAGAATGCTCTTTGGACAAATCTGATGATTTTTGTTTCACTCCGAACCTGTTCTACCAACTCAGTATTGTATTGCTGCTCTTATCTATAATATAATAAAAATTTCACTCCTAACAAAATTCATCAATTAAATAAATAAAAGACAACACATCATAAATGAAACCCCGCATTTGTTACACGACGCGTTTCCCTGGTGACACAACTTTAACAAGTGTTAAATATTGAATACAAAACTGCACAAAATACAAACCACAAATCTTACTGAGTGAGCACTTACTCAAAGCTATAAGAGATGCGCAAATTCAAACCCAGTCCAGTATAGGGTTATTGATTGGCGGTTTCAAGCGATCAATGTACGTAGATTGTTGCTTTAGTAATTCTCAGTCAATGGAACAGGTCAGCGCCCCAACCTCCTGGAGGGAAGAGAAAGGAAAAAACAGAGAAGAGAAAGGAGAGAAAAGCGAGGTTAGAGACAAAACAGATACGAGAGAAAAACAGAGTAAAGAGGTGAAAATGAGAAAAAGAGAGGAAAAGGTGGATAGAGGAGAATAGAGTGAGAGAGGAAAGAAGGGAAAAGAGAGAAGAGAGGAGAAAAGAGAGAGGGGAAAGAGGAAAGAAAAGAGAGAAGAAAGAGAGAGAAGTGAGAGGAAAAGAAGTGAAAAGAGAGAAGAGGGAGAAGAAAACAAATAGAGACAAATTTGAGCGAAACGAGAAGAAAGGAGAATAGAGAAAAACCGAAGGAGGTTCCATGAAATACAGCATTTTGCATGTCGGAGCAGGACATCCCGCCACGAGAAGGCCGCATGGGGGGGGCATCTATGTCGATCGCCTATTCGATCAAAGTTTAAGCGAACTAATTTCTGTTTGTCATGTCTGATTTTGATTTCCTGTACGAGCAGAATAGAATCTTGTTCGAAGACATCTCTGATCCATTGACAACCTGGTCCTTGCAAAGGTTTGCCACAGTCACTCACAATCCCTCAGTGATCTACTAGGATCCATTCAACTGCAATTCTCTGGCAGCCTCAGAGAGCATTTAAGATGATGCTCCATACAACACACTCATCATTGTCCCGGCTTTTGGCCGGTAAGCCAGTAGTTTTAGCAGCTGAATGAAATTGAAAATAATTGTCATTGCTGTCTTCTTGGCAAGCAAAGCCACAATGATGCCATCATTCTTGTCATACTTGATGTTCATTTTGGCAAGCAGGCAGTAAGCGAAACTTGCCAAATCACGGATAACGTCTAGAACATCCGCATAGGAAACGGAGCATTCTATGAGAGAAAATCTATAGGGCGGGTTGCCAGGCACGTGTTTTGTGTTTTTTGTCGGAAGATATTTACGTTTTAACTAGTTACATTTCTGGTGTTGTTTCATTTCAGCAACTACTGTATATGCTTACTGTATTTTTGGGGTACACAATTTGTAAAACGTTTTCTCCCTAAGTCGTTTATCGCGGTGATCTAATTACACATTCGAAACAAATTTCACCTTTATACGTCGCAAAATTTGCGACTGACGCGAGAGTTCAAACATTCGCCCTATAGATTTCCCCACTCGTTTGACAATTCCCAGTCCCGATTATTTCTAGTAGTTCCTGTATCGAATATATAAAATTCTAATTGCTCTCCATTTTAAAGATTGTACGTAATTACAGTATATTCCACACTGCAAAAAAACTACGTAAATTGACGGCTCATTAGCCGGTTTTTACTTAAATGACGTATTTTAAAATAAGTCTAATTAGCCGTAATTTTATGTCAGTTTAATTCACTTCGTAAAAGTACGGCTCGTAGTTTTACGGCAACAATTATATAGATGTAAGTTTACTTCATCTATTCGTAATGTGGTAACTGGTGTTATAAAAGTATTTAATGGAAATGTCAAGCTGTCGTCAGACATCGCCGAAATGTGTCTAATGAAATTTTCTCTTTGATTCATTCGGGGAGCGTTCCGGACATTACTATAAAATGTTTTAAATATTTTAGTATTGAGACTATAAAATAAACATCTTTCAAATGAGCAGTTATGAAAAATATTTTACAATTAAAAATGTAGAGACCTAGCTGAGATTGCCTATTGAGGTACAGAAAATGATTGATTTTACTGAGGAACCAAAACAATACGCCATGTACTATATTAATTGGTGTACGATGAAAATAAAATAAGGTGTATAATGTCAGTTAAGTTTAGCTATGGAAATTTCATGTATACAAATCCAAAAAAGTTATTTTCCAGTCTACGTCTGTCTTAAATGAGATAATATATATTGACATAAATGGTTGAAAAAGGAAAGTGGTTTATATGATAATTTATTTCCAGCAAAAAAGTTCGAGACAGAATATGCTTAATGCATTTAAGTACAACAAACAGATCTGCCACTATGGCACAGTGGATCAGTCGGTGGACTTGGCGACGAAGTCCCCGGTTTGACTCCTCTGTCGGACAAAATATCAAATTGTCCAGCGTGGCAGTTAGCAGACACATTCAAAAGTCCCGTTCCCAAGAATATTTCTTACCACATTAGTGGTTATAAAGTGTACTACATTTGAAAAAATGACTCTAATATTAACAATAAAATATATTACAACATTTAATATCGCATACTACTGGCTAAGTAGAGTGTGACTTTTATTAAAATATTTAGGATAATAAGCCTATTTGGACACTTTTTTGTTGTACAGCTGATTAGCTGTAAAATTACGTTTTTTATTTTGCAGTGCAATTGGTCTACAATTCTATTTCATGTCTTCTAGGGCATGTTCATCGTCAGCTTTCCCCTGGCCGTGAGTCACGGCGGCTATTGGGCAGTCTTCGCCATCATCTTCGTCGCCTACATCTGCTGCTACACGGGCAAGATCCTTGTTGACTGCCTGTACGAGGTCTCGGACACCGGTGAACTGGTCCGTGTCCGCAACTCCTACGTCCAAGTGGCCGAGGAAGTGTGGGGGTCACGAGTAGGGGGTCGAATAGTCAACATCGCTCAGATCATAGAACTACTCATGACCTGCATCCTGTACCTGGTCCTCTGCGGCGATCTGATGGTAGGCTCTTTCGAGAATGGGCCCCTCGATCTGCGAGCCTGGATCATGCTGAGCAGCGCCCTCCTCCTGCCGTGCGCTCTGCTCACCACTCTACGTCACGTCTCCTGGCTCAGCTTCTGGAACACGATCACCCACATCATCATAAACGCCATAATTCTCATCTACTGCTGCACACGCTCGTCTATGTGGCAGCCCGAGAGAGTCAAATTCAGCATCGACATTTGGACCTTCCCCATCTCCCTCGGGATCATCGTATTCAGCTACACCTCCCAGATCTTCCTCCCCAGTCTCGAGGGCAGCCTCATAGATCGGGGTAAATTCCGCTGCATGCTCTACTGGACCCACATTGTGGCCGCCGTGTTCAAAGCCCTCTTCGGCTACGTCGGCTTCATTACCTTCGTCGATGACACCCAGGAGGTAATCACCAACAATCTGCCCTCCTACGAACTCAAGGTTATCGTCAATCTGGCCCTCGTGGTCAAATCTCTCCTCTCCTACCCGCTGCCCTACTACGCCGCAATCAAACTCATTGAGACCTCCCTCTTCCAGAACACCCCCAAGACCGTCTTCCCCACCTGCTTCGATACGGACGGAAAATTGAAGCCGTGGAGTCTCCTCCTTCGAGTCCTTCTCATTGTTTTCACACTTATCATGGCCCTCTTCCTCCCCCACTTCTCCATCCTGATGGGCCTCATCGGCAGTTTCACCGGCACTATGCTCTCCTTTGTTTGGCCTGCCTACTTCCATCTGCGCATCAAGCACCACTCCCTCCGCTGGTACTCGAAAGCCTTCGACATCTTCATCATCGTCGTCGGCTTCATCTGCGGCATTCTGGGCATCTACTATTCGGGTCACGCGCTCCACGCGGTCATGACGGGGCGGGAAATTGAACCGCACAAAAAAACCATGCCCATCTTCCAGAAACCCAAACACGCCAATAGCACTTACAACTGGCTTGGATAGACATTGTCAAGGCTAGTCTAAGAAGCAAAGACTCTGGCTGGAACCTCAGATGAACTGGGCAACAGAAACTTTGCCGATCATGTTTTCCATTTCTCTCTATCCAAGTTTCTAAGCTCAGAACTTCACAACAACTAGAATTAACACGCCTTTTATGCTTTTTAACAAGGTAGCACCGTATAGGAATTCATTTAGATGGCTTCCACGTCGTGTTCTTTTGCGCATATCTTTCCTCTATTCTGTCTGTCTCTAAACTGTCATCTCGTCTTTTCCTTCTCAAAAGCATCTACCATATTCTCCTCTACATTCCTTAAAATTCAGCTTTCGCAAATATTACGAATCAGCGCTCAATATCAAAACGTTTGCTAGCCTCACGTTTTAATTCCATCAGCCTTTGACTATTCAAGGATACCAGCAATACATTACATCCTTTGATAAGCAAATAGGCCGCATGATATAAGGTTTTACAGGTGCTCTTCGGGAAGGGGTCACCCTGAGTGGTGGTGGTGCGAATACACAAGACTTCCGGACATTTTGATTAGGCTTGGCATAAGTGTGGTGTTCTGTGAAAGTTGGACCTTCTAGGTTAAATTTGCGACCACCCTTCTGAGGCTCATATTGTTGTAGAAAGTTTGTGTATCACTTAAGTGATGGCTGGTCTCCACCTCTGTTGTATGATAATCAAACAGTCTCATCAGGGTGATATTGAGCGGTTTAGTATCCCTTGTGAGACACCATCTATGCCCAAGTTAGATATATCTACCGACACGGACCCCTCAGAGTATTCCGGGTCGGTGGACTCGTATCTGAGGGGGAAACACTTGCTGCTTGTGTTAGTTAATCTTATATTGATGTCTCTTATGATGTCCCCTTCAGCGGAAATGCGAAATCCTCGGGGTTTGACCTTTCTGACATTTCAAATTTCATCATCTGAATTCTTATCATTTCAGTCCTTCGAACAGTCATATATAGTAGAGATTTCTGAGCTATAGATGTGAAAACCATCTCTAAATTTTGTTATACCTAAGATGCTCTGCTTCGCTTGGTGTACCTCTTCATGGTCAGTTCTCATCGTGCCTGATTTTGTAGCAGTGCTTGTTGTGTAGCCAATCTATGCAGCTCCATTACGCGAACTGCGTGGATATATGGACTGGTACACGCTGCGGCTTTCATGATGTTCTCTAATGTTCTGGTCTTGTAGTGGATCTGGAATATGCATCTTGCTATTCGCCTGTCCTTTTGACATTGTCTTTGATATTCCGATTATTGGAAGTCTAACAAAAGCATTTCAAAGTGGGATGCAAAGAGAAACGAAAACATGAACGACAGTGCCCCTGTAGTTATAGGTTAAGCCAGCCGGCAGAATGGCATTAGGTTCCACTGTACATTTCTCGATGTCTAGCTGCCATATTTGGCCTTATCTAAAAGGCGGAACTTGCTGTTTGAAGTACGAAATGATTTTGTCAAATGTGCATGTATCAGTACAGTGCTCTCTCCCCCACTACCTCCACCATATGATGTCCCCGTGCGGATTTGCCTCGTGTATCCTCAAACCCCAGAGTGTCCTTCGATCCACTTGTTGGAGCTGCGGAGATGGCTGCGCTTCTTGGGAATTCTATTTGTTTTGGCGTTTTATGCAAATTTCGATCAACTGACCGATGTTATTCTGCCTGCTAATTTATGCCTGTATGTCATGTAAATGCGTTGCAAGTGTTTCAGCTAGATAACACTGTCTCGTTCGCAGAATATATCTAACGTCGTAGCAAACCTACATATCCACCCCGTATATTGTGCATGTTTACATAGGGTAGCGTTAATCAATCCGTATAAATATACATCCATATTTTCGGTTTATTTCTGCAGTATTTTGTATGATACTGTATACGTGGAAGTGGACGAAAATGGACGAAGGAGCGCATCGACCAAATTTATTAAGGTCGTTTTCTTTTTTGCGTTGCCTAATGATCAGTACCTTCCGGGAATCGTAGGGTCAAAGAATAGATGGATTTCAGGTGGTATCCTCGTCAGAGGAGCCGGAGCTCCCGCAGGTACGAAGCCACCGCCACGATAGAGTCGGGGCCTTTGCCCCAAACACGCGCAGCCGCTGGTGCAGCTGAGCAGGACACACCGGGAGCCATTACTCCGAAGTCTGCTCATCCTCTCCTCAGCGGGGACAAAGTGGATTCACCGCCGGATAATAGGTTTGGAAAAATATACTAGAGTCGACACGGCCATCTTAGAACATAAGATCTATATGTAATTTGTTGAATGTTCTTTCGGCCAATCAGAAGCTACGATTTCCAGTTATAAAAATAGTAGCGGAAATTTGGTAGGCAGAAAAATCATTAAGGCTAGCTTTCAATCACAGGGGGAGTACAGGTTCTCATTCATATAACACATACAAAATAACTTTGTACAACAAGTTGAATAGTTGCAGCAATAGTAAATGTGGAATAACATAGGAAGTGCTTGTTCTGCATTAGTCTCGTACAGTCATATATCCTGCAATTAAATACAAAATTATTACTACAGGTTAGGTTTATCACTTTTTATGCTTTTACCACAGACGTTGTTTGAAATCAACAACTGTTGTTGTAATTAAGTTATGGTGGAATAACGTTAAAATGAATTACTTATGCACATGCTTAGAACTACATTGTATGTGCCTACCAAATGCCTCGCCTTGTCTAATAAAATTAGATTTATTTCATTGGTAACTAATTTTCTAATACAATGGTAGAACACATTGTCGTTTCAGTTTCAACAGCTATTCCGCATTTTGTAAACATTAACCGAAATTACATATCCTAGTTAATATTTTAAAACCTTTTTGACCCCGAGGCAACCGGCAATACCATTTTCTAAGACACGTAATCAGCGTCTCAATCTGTCGGGATAAGCCCTCCGTCTTGGGTGTAGCCGAATACACTTTAGGCGAGAATGTTTCTGGGTTGAGTTGGGTTCTTTGACCTAATGAGGGCATAGCCGATCTGAACGACACCGGGACATAGCCTTGATACCCGTCATCGTTCCGAGGGTGACCTGGAGCCTCCCTGGCTTCCCTGTCTGCGACCTCCTTTTCGTGAAGACCGCAATGACTGGAAATCCATTGGAAGACTACGGTGCTCTCTACCCGCATCAAGGATAATCTAACTGAGCCCAATTCCTGGTTGGAGAAAGACGCTCCCGCTGCTCAGCAGTTCAAATAGCGACCATCCCGCCTGTCGGCCACCAGCCAATTTACCGCCAAGCCCAGATACGTCATCTCTGTCTAAAAAATTATGTGATCGGCGCAGCCCCTTGCCAGAGACTTGACACTACTTTCGGGTTTTCACCAGGCCCGCTAGTTATGACCTCAACTCTACCCTCATCAAACGATAAAATGCGGTCACCATCAGCAAGAAAGGCTAAGACTGCACCGAAGAAGACCATGTGAGAAGAGAGACTAGATGATGATAGGAAGCTTCGTGGTGGATTGCGAGGAAGAAGACCATCGACTTCTGTTGGTTCTCCGATGGCCAGACTGCCATGTTAGGGAAGGTAGTCGGATTAGACGGATTCGGTCGAATTTTTCGGACCTGCACAGAGTCCTTCCAGGTGGATTGGTGGCCACCAAACCGTTTTTCTTAGACCGCCATCAACCTTTTTCTTTGATGTGAACCATTACCATTAATGCATTTTTATAAGTACCACATAAAATTTCTCCAATATTTATCACGACATAATTGAAATTGATGTTATATTTTTATCGAAATCATTATTATTATTAAATATCTATAAATTGCGGAAAGAAAACACGACTATCATCAATAATTCGGATGAATGTTTTATCCTATGCTAGGTCTATGTAGTGTTTGTTGTCTTGTTTATTTGAAAATTCGCCTTATTATAGTTCATTCTAAGATATAACCGCTTTATACTATTTCTACTACTCATACATTTACGAATAGTATACATTGAAAATTGAAATATTTGTATGTACAGATAAACTTTGGAGAAGCTATGTAAGAAATATTTCTTCTGGTAAAACTTTTTATCACGATTACCCTATCATTAGATTAGAGTTATGAGTGAACTTTATACTCATTACAGTACTGTATATCTAATTTATCAAATCAGACAGGTAGGAAAACAGTTTCAAAGCATGTATATCTCCCGAAACACATTCGTTTCTAATTGTCTGCGCGTACATTTTATCTTACTGGGTAGATTTTTTTTGATGTTCTATTTATAAAAGGATCAAAGTGCAAATCTATTACGACTGCAGCGTATTCTCACGGAGTAACCGCTGCTTCTATTTCTATCGAATAAGCAAGCTTTCAACACCTCCTCCTTCACTGTCCGGCTCTTTCGCGGTTCGCTGTATCTCCTCATATACTCTACTGTATGCTTGACTTTTGTTTGTCACCTCCGGCCTTTGGAAGAAGCATTCAATAGGAAAAAGTGGGTGAATATATGTATTTCGAAATGACAGTCGAAATGTGTTAAGGAAAAAACGTAAAATGGACTCATTGAATCTTCTTCTTATTATTATTATTCCCGGTCGGGTGGGCGCGGCAGCACCCCGATCTCCGTGAGGACGTTCAGCACCCTGGCCTCGTCCCCCAGGATCCCGAGGGAATGCTTGTCACCTAGACAGGAAAGACGGGCGAAATGATTGGAGGGACATTGAATCTCGCTGTTTGAGCCGTTCACTCTCGGCAAAAATTGATTTTGATCAAATGACGTCAGTCGAGGCGGGACGAGTTGGCTGTCAGACTTTGTCAGACGTTGATGACTGGGCGCAGCAGACGGTAGGAAAAAAGTACGAAACTAGGTTCCCCGCTGAATTTGACAAATGGATAAGTTTAGGGTACGAAACTATTTAACAGATCTGCATTTTTTATCACAGTCTGATAAATGATATCAGCATTTCAAAGACAGGGATGTTTGAATTTATGTCGTGTCTGATTGTTTGGTAGCTACATGTAGCTATATATGTATGTTCGTTTCGATACTTCTCCGAAACTACTGGGCTGAGATTTCAGTAATAGTTAATGAATGGCAGACTGTTGGTTACCGTGAATTAATCTATCTACTGAACTCCGAGTTCATCGATTAATCACCGAGCGTTAACTCATCCTCTATCTTCTATCTCCCTGTCTTAATCTCTTTATCTCTCCCTCCGCTCTCTTCCTCTCACTCCTCTCACTTCCTCTCACTCCTCTCACTTCCTCTCACTCCTCTCATTTTCTCTCACTCCTCTCTCTACTCTATATGTCTGTCTGTCTGCCTGTCTCTCTTCTGTCTACTCTTCTCTCTCCCCCCTCTCTCTCTCACTCCTCTCCCTCTCTCTTTCTTTTCTTGCTCTCTTCTCTCTCTCTCTCTCTCACTCCTCTCCCTCTCTCTTCTTTTCTTGCTCTCTTCTCTCTCTCTCTTTCTTTTCTCGCTCTCTTCTCTCTGTCTCTCTCTCACTCCTCTGTCACCCTCTCTCTCTCTGATCAGATCTCTTCATATACTTCCCCATTTTGTCAATAAATATTTATCGCAGAGTAACTGACCTCCAAATCCATGCAAGCATCATTTTTACGTGTGCGTATCTGTTGTTCACTCAAATGTATCTCAATTTCCCTTTCACATTAGAGATTGTCACATCCTCCTACGCTCTTTGCCTTGGTTACCTTCTTGCATTTCATTCCTCATTTCTAATATCTCCTCTCTTTTGCCTCTCTTTCTACATTCTTCCTTCCCTCTCCTTTCGCCTTTCTTATTCCTCCCTCTCTTTCCTCTCGTCTTCCTATTTGTTTCCACCCTTTAGCAATCCATTTTCATTATTTTTCTTTCTCTCTTCCTCTTTCCTCATTTTTTAAAATAATATAAATATTAAAATTAAACAGTTGTTTGCGAAGGATAGAAGCGTTTTGTGGGCCATAAAGTTGTTGTTGTTATGCGGAATCCCCGGAAGACATCTAACTTGGGCAAAGATAGTGCCCCAGAAGGGATGCTAAACGGTTTAATATCACTCAGATGAGGCTGAGTGATTGACATGCAACAGATGGGACACCAGCCCTCACCTAAGCGACACCCAAACTTTCTACAGCATTATGAGTCTCAGAAGGGTGTTTTAAATACTCCACGGCAATCTGAATATCATTTTTAATTTCATATCTTCAAAATTCTCGGCTATTTATTATTTCGTTTGCCTTATAGAAATGAAGTGGTATTTCGATACATTGTTCATTTTTACTATACTGCCTTTTCTTCTCAAAACTTTGTATAAGGAACGAATTATACGCCACAGTAAATTCCCATTTCGTGCGACTTTGTATTGATTCCCCAGCCTAAACACACAAAAACAAAGGCACAACTGTCTAAAAGATGTATGTGTTCTGGTGGGATTTACATGCAAGGTGTCGACTGGCAGTGGGGAGACGCACTGATGTCTGCCTGTTTACTTTTCCTCAGGCAAAGTTGCTTGCCTAATTAACTGTAAACAATCCAGGAAGGAGAAAATGGCGTTGATAAACACAGGCGCACTCCCACGCCAGTAGTAAGAGAAGGGACCTCTCTGGCCCACTTGTTTGAGGTATGGTGTTTTTCTAGCCCATCTTTGCTTGTGTCTATGGGGTGAGAGAAGGGTCCT
>JAUYWV010125368.1:0-20177 GCA_032274565.1 Nematoplana nigrocapitula
CTTTCAGTGGGTACCGGCTCACTGCGGCATCATTGACAACGAGAGAGTGGACGAATTAGCAAAGGAAGGTAAGCGGTTGTCCCAGAGAGACGCAAGAGTCGATGGCGCAGCGATAGTGAAGGCAGAAACCAGATGGAGGAAAAAGGAGTGGAGAGAGATCTGGTCAGAGGGATGGTATAGTAGGGTTTCGGAAAGGAGGAAAACGAAGGGGACTGGGGACCTGTCCAAGGAGGAGGCGACGACTTTGCATCATTTGAGGATGGGTCACTGTGCTCTGTTGGGCCAGTACCAACACCGAATCGGTATTAGACCAACGGAGGAGTGCAACGGCTGCGCAGCTATCACATGTAGCGTAGCCTTTTGTAACAGATGCCATTTGGCGGCTGATACCGCCGAACATTTTGACCTGGACTGCGACGCGTTGTTTCACACGAGTGCACGAACCATAGGGGTGAACCCGGACCTCACAGTTCTCCGAGAGACAGTGAGGACTCTGCCCTTCATCGCTAGAGCCGAATGGCTCCTCTCCCGTTTTTGACGGGAGCGCAGGGAATAACTACAACAACAGACGCCCGATGCGGAACAGGTACTCTCACGTGATCGACGACTGGTCTGACTGGAGTTGATGAACCTTGACTTGTTAGCTCCGTGTCAGGCTCTTGGGGACTTGGGACCACTCGCGATGATGGCCCTCGGCAGTTCTCACATCTTTTGTTGCCTCAAGTTTGATGGCCACACTGGCTGATTGGAGCGGGATGGTTTGGTGGTTTGGTCCATCTGTCGGGCCTTGTTAGGGACCAAGTCGACTGACTAGTCGATTCCCATGTAGTCCCCAGTTACTCAGACACACATGAACTGGATGTGTGGGCCCCGATCTCTTATGTGCTGGATTGTCGTCCAGTCTCGCCTTCCTGTTGCGTAAGGGTCCTGCTTCGAGAGTAGTAGGAGAAGGGTCCTTTCAAGGCCACTTTCAATGGGGGAGATAGGGGAAATTTTTGTTGAAATTTGTGTTTTGTTGAATTTTGGGTTGGCTAGGGTGGATGTAGGCCAGTGGGGTGGAGGTAGGCCAGTGGGGTGATGGTAGACCATTGGGATGATGGTGAGCCAGTGTTGCTTTTGGGTGATGTTTGGCCAAATTGTGTGAAGTTGTGATTTTTGTGTCACTTTTGCCAATTTTTTGTTGTAATTTGTAATTTATAGGCTGAAGGTGTTGTTGGATTTGAAATATGAGTGTGTTTTTTTGTGTTTGGCGTAGTCGAAAACCTCTAGGTATAAAGTTTGGTGTAGATTGGAGAAGAGGTTGTGGAGAAAATGGAATTCGTCTTTCCGACTTTTCCGAGATTACCGCTAGTTGTTTTACTGCATCAATGTTGGTGAGCCCATTTGGGAAGTATATAAGGTGGAGCAGATCGTTGAGATTTCATCTTCGTTTCTTTCGTCCGACTCAGACGCACGGTAAGACTGCTTCCGTATATTAAATATTTTTATATAACCTCAACTTGGTTTCGGTTTGCAAAATTTGTCAGAGCGAAGTTTCGGTTTGCAAAATTTGTCAGAGTGAAATTTCGTTTTGTCAACTTTTCATCCGAACTGTACTAAGTGTCCATAAATTGTATATAGTGAGTAGCCTGACCTCTAGTTGTTCATTGTACCAACCTTGTAGGTCCATCATGCATTATAGTACCATGTTCCATGGCCCGTAGTAGTGGGCCCCTAGGAGGGGGGTTAGGGTTAGGGGTTAGGGTTACGGTTACGGTTAGGATTACGGTTAGGGTTACGGTTAGGGGCTAGGGGTAGGGGTCCGGTGGCACGGTTTCAATGAGACAAACACTTTTGCCAATAAACACATAGGGTCGGAAATGTTTCCTTCATGTCAAACATTTGTGTTGTAAAAAACATTTTATGCTAAGTCCATAAAAGACACTGGCAAAATTTTTTGAAAATTGCGAATAACTTTTAAAGGAAACATTG
This sequence comes from Nematoplana nigrocapitula, assembly GCA_032274565.1. Classification (NCBI taxonomy): domain Eukaryota; kingdom Metazoa; phylum Platyhelminthes; order Proseriata; family Nematoplanidae; genus Nematoplana; species Nematoplana nigrocapitula. Next base: position 1,972 of record JAUYWV010125368.1, read on the forward strand.
CAGATGCATGTTGTATTTTTAATGTTGGTCAGAATAAAATTCTCTATCTTTTAATAGTCATGGTACTATAATATTTGATGAACCCTTTACAATTATATATTATTAAAATGAAAATAAAAAAGAATACTAGTAGCTTGAGAATTTTATTTAAATCTTTTAGATGGCATTGCCCCCGAATGTGACAGAGCATATGCTTCGCAATGAATCAAATTGCTACATTTTATGCCTCTGCGGTAAATTGTCATTCAGGCTAGATGGCCACAAAGCCCACGGCTCCTGTCCTGTCAATCGAAAGCAGCATTTCAAATTTTTCATCTGCCTAAGCGATAAGTGTTCTCAAAAGGAGAAATATTATATCAAGTTTACCGACTATTGCGATGATCATGCTGCCTGCCTAAGAAATACAAAATGTGCATACCATCTAGTGAGGGAGAAAGCATTGATGGAGCCATATGTAAGTCTCTCTCATTTCTCAATTATATAACAGTTATTGATGCAACTTCATTTAAAATAGCTGGAAAGGTAAAGAAGAAAACGCAAAAAACGGCTATCAAAGATCTCAAAGTAATACTTGATATTAGTACGCTAGAGAAAAGTAGAAAATATATCACCGTAATGATTGTTTTGTAGAGTCGCTCTTCCAGATTTTCTCATCCTCGGAGGATGATGAAGAAAAGAAAAATATTCCACCAGGTGTAGTTGCACAACCGTCTACGAATTCCTGAGACCCAATGAATGACGTGTTTCCTATACCTTTCGCAAATCAGCCTTTTTGAAATGTTCCTCTTCCCTCTCATTGATTTTTTATATGCGATGAGGCCTCTCCTTTTAGATTCGATTCTGTTTGGATCCACCTCCGCTTCCAAGTATACTGCCTCAAACGGCGCTGACGCCGTCAGTCCTGTCATCACTCTCAGCGCTTCTCTCTGAGCCCTTTCGATATCTTTAAGTCTCGTATTGCTCAACCACGGCATCCACTCCGCCGCTGCGTGCCACACTACTGATTCCATCATCGTTTTATGAACCTTCTTCATCGCTCTCCTGTTCCATCCCCAATCTCTTTCTGCTACCGCTCTCATCACCTTGGTTTTCTGTGTCATTTTCTTAATAGCTCTGTCTTTATGAGAAGTAAGCGTAAGTCCTTGGTCAATATTTACTCCCAGTAATTTAATTCCCTTCTTTATCTCTACTCTCTTTCCGTCAAGTTCTATTTCGGGTCCCAATTTCTTTCTTTGAGGTTGTTTATGAAAAGGACTGTTTCTGTTTTCTTCGGGTTTAACAATATCTTATTATCTTTTGCGCATTGTTCTCTCTTTCTTAGCGCTTCTTCCGCTCGGTTCCTTAACTCTTCCAGATTTATTCCCTTCACCCAGAACGCCGTATTATCGGTGAATCCGCTGTATTCCGCCCCGTCTACCTGGTGTTCGTCCCATTTGTTGACATACTGTATATCAGAAAGAGTGCCGGTGAGCTCACTGCTCCTTGCGGTAGACCTTCGTATAGTCTTTTCCACTTTCCCGCATTTTTTTCTATTCTCACTCTCGCCTTTCTGTCCTACAGGAAGCTCTTAATCCATACAATAATTGCTCTTGGGGCCTTCTCCTCTATCATTTTTTGTACCAGTCTACTTTTCCACACTTTGTCGTAAGCCTTTGTACAGTCGATGGCCACCGCTAGTGTTCGTTTGTGCGGTTTCTCTTCAAATCCATCCTGGATATCTTGCGTCAGTCTTATAACTTGGTCTTCGGTGCTTTTTCCTCTCTGAAATCCTGCCTGCCAGCTGTTCACAATGCCCTTCTCTTCCATCCAGTGCATCATTCTGTTTACTGTCATTCTTTCCATGAGTTTCACTGTCACTGGTGTTAAGCTGACTGGTCTGAACGACTCTCTGTCTTTCGGGTCTTTTCCTTCTTTTAAGAGTGGTATAATCTCCGCCTTTTTCCATTTCCCAGGTACTAGCCCTGTCCTCCAACTCTCATTGAAGATTTCCAATAGCACTGTCTTTCCCTTTTTCGGTAGGTTCTTCAGCATTGCAGGTTCAATCCCATCACACCCTCCTTTCTTTTTCTCCCCAGTCTGGTCCAACGCTTGTTCCAGTTCTCCCCTAACGAATTCTCTGTCATACTCTCCTCCTTCTTTGTAATCTCTCAGTTTTTGGCAGACCTTTGTTCTTACCCTCCCCTCCTTTCCTTCTTCCCAAGCTTCACCTTACTAACATCTTGGTATTGTTGCATGAAACTGTCCGCCTTTTTCTTATCCGATAGTATTTCTTTTCCATTCACTATCAGTGCTTCATTCTTCCTGTCGCTATTCTTCCCGTTATTGAGGCATTTAATAGTCTTCCATACTTTCTGACTTCCCGTATCTTCTACCACCTTTTTCCAGTACTTTGTTTTTTCTTCTACTATTTTTTCCTCTAGTATGGCATTGGTTTCCATCCACTTCTTCATGTCATTTTGTTTTCCTTTTCACCATATGTTTCTTTCTTTAGTCATTTCTGATAGTTCTTCTTTCCAGAATGGTCTATTGTAGATGTTTGCTTTCTTTTTCGGTATACTCTTTTTTGCTGCTTCCAGAATGCAGCTGTTGAACACTTCGATTTTTCTTGTTAAGGTCTTTTCTTCCTTTACTTTTTCTATATTCATATCTATCTCCTTTCTAAAAATATCCCAATCTGCTTTTCTCCAATTCCATGTGTAACTCCTCTCCTCTCTTCTTCCTTCTCTGGCTCCCTTGATCTTGATCATAATCGGCTTGTGATCTGAACCTAGTTCATCCAAAACCTCCCAGCTACAAAGTTCTGCTAGATTTTCATGTGCTACCGTAACATCCGGTGCGTTTCCCGTTTCTGTGTTCTTATCAATTCTCGTGTGGCTTCCGTCATTCAGTATGGTACATTTCTTCTCATCACACCACTTCACAAACTCCTCCGCTTCTACGTACATCTCTGTTCGTCACTCTTTCCCATCTTTCCGACTGTAGGTTCAGATCACCTCCAATGAGCCCCACTCATCTTCTTTAATCCATCTCTTTATCGGGTCTTGTGTTCTCGTCTCGTTTGCTGCTTTTCTTATGGGCTGTCTGTACACGTTCGTCAGTATGACTTCTCTTTTTCCAGACAGATGGATTACTATTCTTTGCCATTCGGTACACACACCATCCCAGTCGTTCAATTCCCTGAACGGTATTTCTTCTCTTATCAGAGTTATGAGTCCTCTTCCTTTCCTGTATTCGTCGTTTCTTATAAGTTCCCTGTCTTTTCTTACCGTTGTGTATCCTGGGAACAAAGGTGTTTTCTGTTTTTTCCTCATCTTCGTTTCATGGATTATCGCAATGTCTTGCCAGCATTTCTTTAAGTTTCTCGCTCTCATTGGTAATACTGTACCGTCGGCGTTCCACTGCATTATCTGTAGCTCCTCTTTCTTCAGTCTGTCCACATCGCTTCTGTCTTTCTGCAATCTTTCCACTTCTGTTCTTTCCTCGTACGGTCTGTTTTCGAGTCTTCTCTTATCTGTGCATGTTTCGCAGCTCCATTTGTTCTTTTTCACTTCTGTCTACAACTGGGTACGGGTGACTTCTGCGCAGCTATTGTGAAATACTTCCTTGTATTCTTTGCATCTCACAATTACCTTGGCTTTTCTCATTCTTTTCTTGCATCTATAACATTTTTTCCTCGTGATCTCCTCATCTTCCTATTGTTCTTCCTCCCCCTCTGTCTGATGTGCCTCAAGGTCGCACCCTCTGCACTCCCATTAAAACTTCCCCTCTCTCGCTACGTTTCATATCTGTACATTTTGTGTGGTAGCCCCTTCCGCACCTCTCGCATTTTATCGCCCCTTGCCTGAGCGCGTTCCCACATCTTTCGCATTTCTCTGGTCCTGGGTTTTCCTCCACGTCTCCAGCCCTCATTATTCTCGTTCGGAGATATTGGGCTGGTTTCCTATCTCCTCTGCTCCACAAAACGGTTTCGGACGGCAATTCCATTGTTGAACTCCTCTTCGTTGCGCTTTCCCACGGTACCAGTTCCCATCGAAGGTGGCCTCTGCTGTCCCCGTGTTCTGCGCTGATCCCAGCCCCCACGGAAAGGGGGGAGTTCGTAGGCTGGTAAGTTGGGTCGGTCATAATAAGGGTTGCTGGCGGTATTTCGGGAATTCCGTTTTTTGTAGCCGGCTCAGCTAATTGGGTACAGGATGCCTAATCCTCCACCAACCAGAGCCTGTTAGTTGGGCTGGGCAAGGGCTATGGTTGCCTTCCGCCAAAGTTTACCAGATGCTTTGACGGGCTCACAATAGCGACGCGTAACCCTGCGCCATCCAGTCCCTCAGCTTGCGGCACCACCCTGGACTTGGGGTTTTGAGATCAGAGTTTTCCTTCTCCTAGATGGATTTGTCTGAACAGGCTATGCGAGCTCCATCTGCCCCGGATTTGGATTCAGAGTATGCCATCTCCTAGCCTTTGCCTAAAGATGCCAGTCCTGCAAGGCAGCAGGCCGCCCTGTTATACCTCCGGAGCACTCGGTCCCATAGCCTGTGTTAGTGATGGTAAGCCACAGGATGGAATTCCCTTTCATCGAGCTGTATGGCCCATAGGGCATTTCAACAACCCTCAGGTTCTCAAGGGGGTCCTGTTGCTGTTGTCGTCGTCATGCAATCAAAGTTAAGGGCACTACTGCACTGTGGGGAACCTTCCTTTGAATTCCTCCCAGAAACCCGACGCCTTGACCGGGTCGAACACCAGATTGCTAAGATCTTGAATGCTCCATCTTTGTCGGAGGTTGTGGATAGCTGGGCAATCAGTGGCTATATGTTCGACTGTCTCTGCTTCCAGTAGACATGCTCTGCAGATATCGTTGTTGTTGTTACTCGCGGCACAGCTACCGCCGATCACCGTTCGGTCTTCGTCCGGAACCACTTCCAGTACCGGGCGACTTCCACCGGCCTGCTGCAGAGGTTTGCCATCGTGCCAATGCCCGCCGCCGGGCATCTGAGAAGGACGTGCTCCTGTTCCGCATCTCCAGCACTTGTCGTCCTGCTGCAGACCGATCATCTTCCTGTAGGACGCCAGCTCCAGGGAATGCCGCATTCTGAAGCAGCTGTAGCTGACGCCCTCCTTCCTGCTCCAGCCGCGCTCCAGTTCTTCTCGGACGCTTCCCGCACCATAAATTCTCCACGTCCGCTCGTGGCTGATCATTCGTTTCTTGAAACTAAATGACAGCCTCGCCTTGATGACGTCGTAGTGGCATGCAGCTCCGTCTTGTTGTAGTGTGGCTCCCTCCGCGGCGGCAGCATCTGCCCACTCGTCGATCAGGCTACAGTCGCTAGGCACCCACGTCATGGTTAGCCTCCTGCCCTCTTCACTTAGTGCCGCTAACGCCCACTGGACCTCCGCCACCTGTCTGCTTTTTGTCTTGCAGTTGCTGTAGGCTACCCTATGCATAGGAGAAAGGGGTTCAGGCTACATAAAAGTCTCTAATACCGTTGAACACATGGATGGTCGTATGACAGAGAGTAGGAAAAGCAAGTGGCTTTTGCAAAGGAATGGTACGCCCCAACAAAAATCCATGCTCTTCTCATCAGGATGGTCACACAGTATTTTGCTGCCCATTTACTTCCAGAAAACCTCAAGAAACTTCCTTCAAATAATATAGCAGGATCAGACGACATTTGTAATTAACACTTAACCCATTAAATTTGCCAGTCCATGAGAAGCAGTTTCTTCATCACTTCACGCCTTCCCCAGCGTCGGGGATGTTGGCGGAACCAGGAACATCATCATCCAGGGGAGGATCCGTCCGGCCCACCCTCTTCTGAAATGCCGCGATTTTTCTTGGTTCCCTCATTATCTCTTCAATTTCAGGGTTGGGACCCCACAGGTTACACCGAATATTCACCCACCGAGGGCACAAATACAGGAAGTGCTTCACCGTTTCAATTGCTGGTTCGCCACAGGTTTGGCAGTAGGGGTCTTCAACTAGTCCTTCCCGCCATAGTCCTTCCCTCGTTATAGATGACTTATTATCATCTGAGATGTCTAATGTTGCATTCTTCTTTCCTTCTCAGGCCGGCAGTCTTCAGTTCCTTTGCGCCGTTCGTGTTCTCGTGCCATTCTAGACACTTCCCACTCTCCCGTTCTTTACTCATTTGACTCGCTAGCCATCTTCGCACGTTTGGTTTGGCTACATCCAGTCTGATATCCACCCCCTCTTGACTGAGCTCCACGGCCTCTCCCGCCATCCTCTCCGCTAACTCATTGTCGGCCACTCCGCAGTGACTCGGCACCCACATCACAACTACTCTGCTACTTGTCCCTAAGATCATCAGCTCATTCCAGGTGTTACCAGCAGTTTCTCCTGCAGATCCTAAAGAAATCTTTCAAAACCGTTTTAATTCAAACCTGTGTAGAAAATGTTCATATCATTCCAATCTTGAAAAGACCAAGGTCCCCGCTGACCTCTGATCCTACCGACTTTATGTCCTACTTAGGTGCGCAAGCAAACTACACGGAAGACTATATAGTCAAAGAAAGAATCTATTGACTCCTAGAAATAAGGCCTCTCCCTCTCCAAGTCGGTTTCGGAAAGAATAGATTGCCAGTGCGGTCCATTCAAAACTTCTAGAACCGTCACGGAGGTACAATCCTCATTCTTTTAGCTTGTGATAAAAACTGAAAAAAAGCCTCCACTACAATCATTAAAACCAGAATCCGTACATGTGACAAAATAGATTCACGTTTTTCTGTCAGATGTAAAGGCTAGCGTAAAAGTCGGAGACTCGATCTCCAAGAAAAAAATCTTTCATAAAGGTGTCTGCCAAAGAGGTGTTATTTGTTCTCTGCTTTATCTGGTCTACAAAAACAACTACATACCAGACTGACTCCTTCATCTAGTAATCGCTAGTCTATTGCCGATGATCGAGCAGTAGATGTACAAGCCAAGACCATTCTCTGAGCCACATCTATAAAGTCCGGGCAGTCGTAGACTCTGTGTCCAAATGTGCTAGCGACTGGAACATGGGAGTCCTACTAAACCTGAACTCTGTATTTTCACCCAAATCACATTCGCCCTAGAAACTAAGGCGCTCAAATCAAAAGATTAAGATGAATTGGCTATCCTCAAATGTTCCTAAGATCGTTTATTTTATCCACATCCGTTCCTCTGCGGAATATGCCGCTGTAGCCAGGCTCCTCTGCGCAGATTCCTCATGTGTAAATAGCCGAGAAATCGAAAAAATAACGCTTCCCGTGTTATCACTGGCTGGTGTTGCTCAACACCTACCGACGCACTCAATGAAGCTCACCTAGTGCCCTCTACACCGTAGGTAAATACTTTGCCAGCAGCGTATTACCAAAGGCCAGAAGAGCAACTCCACCCAGCCCACTACGTCTGACAGCTCTGTAGCACTAGACCCTGGAAAACCGAAGCAAATTCAGTTCTCTCCTGTCACCTAGACCACCCTGGAACATCACCTGTCCTACAACCCAAAGACGATGAACTTCCGACCCTACCTCGTGTATCCCATGAAGCCTAGCGATTTACAGGAGTACGAAGAGAAAGCAGCCAAGAAGAAGTCCCTTGACTCCTTTCCATTTGCAAACTTGGAGCTTAGGACTGACGGATCCGCTATTTACTTCCAAGACAAACAACATTTGACAGCTTGCTACCCCAGTAGAAGGATTTTGTTCTTCCTTTCGTCATGCACAATGGATTATCGTAATTCAGTTCGGGTGCACCCTGTCAACAACTGCTAGGACTAAACCGATGTATAGAAATCATCAACAACACTTCAAGAAAAAAATTATTTGTAGGGTAGACCGTCTGGCCAAATCCATATGCTCATAAGATGAGACTGATGGGGGCGGCAAAGCGACAAAAACAGACCTACCAACCGTTGAAGAAAAATTGTAATTTGTCAAACAATGCGTCAGATGACATGCACCTATTCTCCTACTATCCTTACTCCCGGATCTCTTTGGATGAAACCCGTCGGGGCGGTGGCGCTGTTGAAGCAATGTGGGGCCGAGATTGGCTATCCTGGAGAGCTGGGCGGTGGCGCTGTTGAAGCAGTGTGGGGCCGAGATTGGCTATCCTGGAGAGCTGGGCGGTGGCGCTGTTGAAGCAGTGTCGGGCCGAGATTGGCTATCCTGGAGAGCTGGGCGGCGCACCTCCTTAGCACGTGACTTTGGGGAGGGTTCGCCTACTATACTACTACCATGGTGTTCTATTGGGAAAATTACTCCTACTGGCTTTCGATTGGTATACGAAAAATCGGAATATTATTGCAAATTATCATTGCTTCATATTAACGGTTTTATCCGCTTTGAGATGCCTCCTCGCATCTCTAATAAAGGTATGCATGAATGTAGAGTACAATGTCACGACTGTGATTAAAATCGATTTTCTCAAGAATTTGTAATTGGTTTGAGTTGAAAATTGGTATGAACATAATTAAAGCAAACTGGCAGTCATTGAGCATTCTTCAGTGTTTATATATGTATGTTTGTTCCGCATATGCTGAAACTGAATTTTCTTGGCTGTTTGAGTTGGGTTTGAATTTAAACTTGGTATTAGCATAATGAAGTAAAGTAGGCAGACAATACCTCGCATCTGTATACAGCTGTCAGTTTGTCGGAGGAAGAGGACACATCGTTGAACTTACTGTCCTTGTTCCTATACTGTTGGTATTACCAATTGTTCTTTTTCAACAATACATACAATATAAGTTGCGTCAGCTAATCGTTGCCTATGACTTCTATTTCAACGTTTTAATCCTCTTCCTCAATTACATTATGAGTACATAATTTTACTGTTATTATTACTTTTGTCGAATCGCTGTACACATAGGTGCAATATTTCTTATTAAAACGAGTTGTCGCAATAGTACAATCGTAAGATATGCTATTTCATATAATTTTTTGTGATATGTACTGTGTCAAATAAACTCGTATGAGAATGCCCTTTTCAGTATTTCGATCCCTACCAACACCCATATTGATGACATTGCACATTATGGTTATTGTGTTGGATATACAGCATTCACGATATGGTCCATCGGCGGTTATCGGGTATACATTACATTGGATTAGAACTATTTGTAGTAATATTCATGAATATTGTATCTCTTAGGTGACTGTAGAATTCATTATCCTTACAGCATTTATACTTTTGCGTTTTTAACAAAGGAGATTATCATTGAGAAGCAAGAAGATCAGTTGAAGATCCTGCATGCTACTATCGAATCGATGAGTGGCATTCAAACTAAGGAATTAGAAGAATTACAAGGTATTCAAATTCAGTGAAATATAGTGTGAATACAAAACAACACTTACGTTTTCGAATTCACATTTTACTGTATTGTACTTTTCCCATTTTCTCTATAACTTATTTGTAGGTTGTTGGACATATTATTGGTGTTCTGACAACTTTGAAATAATTTGTATAAATGTACCTAGTCAGAACTCGCGTATGTTGTCTACAGTTTCTTCGAATTCTTACTATCTTTAAGTTGTTTTAATGGTTTCTTCCAACATTTCTTTACTCTTCCTTACAATCCTCTAACTGTCTCTCGTTCTTTACTATTTGGAGTAGTAATTGTTTACAAGCTGATGGACCTTAACTTAGGCCATTTATCTTTTTATAGTTCTCTCCGGACTAAGCCGTTGATTTGAAGATTGGAGCGTGCACGATGTGATTCTGAATATTGAGTCTGGTGTGGAATTAAGACTAATATCTTCTTATTAGCATTTGCCAAGTTGTTTTGGCTTAATAATGGTGTGCTGACTCATTTATCTGTTCCCTTAATAGAAACCAGTATTACATGCACATTAATCCTTTGTTCCCTTTCTTCTGTGACGATCAGTGCGCATGGTATTCTGCAGTTTTGGCATCCCCTTATCAGGTTGACAGCAAATACAGTATATAAAATGTCGTCTAATTTTTTAAATATGCTGTATAATATATACCGGGTGAGTCATAAATTGTGCACACATTGAAGAGCTAATAACTTTTTTGTTTCTCAATAGTTTGTCCTGCGGTCTTTTGCATAATATAGAGCAAATTAATATTTTTGTTGTATTTAAATAATTGACATAGTTATTATATTGATTTGCTATTATTTTCAAATTTAAAAACGTCTTTGCTATAATCAGGGTTCCCCGCATCAGGGAAAAATGACAATATGAGCTAAAATCAGGGAAACCTCCGGGAAAATGACAATATGAGCTAAAATCAGGGAAAATGAAAATAGGTGTTAAAATCAGGGAATTTCTTTATTTTTTTAAAAAAACGGAAAAATCAGGGGAAACTAAATGACTTTATTTTTCATTATTTTTAATATCAATTTTACACTTATCTAAAGAAAGTAAAAAAAAATTTCGCACGCTGCGCTCGCTCAAAAACGATGTATACAATATTTGTTTATGTAATTATATAGCATTATCTTTTGGTAATTTTCTTTTTTATTCCTTTGGGAAACCTAATATGCACTTATTTAGTATATATAAATATCAGGGGAAATCGGAGTAAAAGCAGGGGAAAATCGGGGAATTTGATTCTGAAAACAAAGCGGGTGAACCCTGTATAATTTTCAAATATTAAAAGCTATTTCGCTATAATTTTCGAATATTAAAATCTACAGTACTTTGTTTCTGAATTTGTTGCTAGACTATGAAATTTGATCGTGAAGATTTTTTACTTCCTCTCCTTTTACTTTCTGTGGAATGAAAATGCGACAGGTGCAGCCAGACGTTTAAATACGTGGAAAAGAAAAAACAATGTTAACGGCGAAAATGCCTCCCACTAGGATGTTATCTGACTTGTTGAACGTTTGAAGAAAAGTTGTACGCTGGATGATGAAAGGAAGCTGAATATGGGCCGCCCCAAGTCTGTTGTAACTGACGACAACGCATTAGTCATGTTTGCAGAGAGATAACGAACAATGGTCGAGTCTGTGAAAGACATGGTTTTCGACAACCAACAAGGCCTTCTTTCCCTAAATGAACAGAGAGACATAATTAAATCTGTGTTTAACACTGGCAGGATGTATCAGTACGTGTTAACTCGTTCTGGGACAGGTGCGAAGAAATTCAACGATCTGATAGACAACAATTGGGATATCTGCATCTCTAGTGCATATCGTTTATAACTTTTTTAACTCTTTTTATATTCTGAAAATTAAATCGTTTAATAAATATTTATTGGAAAAGTACCTTTTTGATATAATTGAAAATTATTTTTTTTAAATGATTTAAAATGTTAAACAAATAATGAAATGATAGCAAATCAATATAATAACCATGACAATTATTTAAATACGACAAAGATTAATGATTTGCTGTCTATTATGCAAAAGACCGTATGACAAAATATTGAGAAACAAAAAAGTTATTAGCTCTTCAAAGTGTGTACAATTTATGTCTCACCCGGTATATATGTACAATAATAACCAAAGACGACGTTTTTACAGATATTTCCGAATCCGTTTAACAGTTGTAATTCATTTACAGACAAGTTGGAATCAACCTTGAGGCTTTTAGAAGAAAGCGAAAGCACAGTTATTGCGCATAAAGATGAACTGGGTAAACTTTCTGTGTCATATCGACAGCACATGGACAAGATGAAACGCGGTAATATTTTTTTATTTGTTATATCTGCTAGAAATAAGCACTCTCATAGTCGTTATATTCTGGCGGGTATTTGAAAATCCGCTTAATCCATGGCAGTTGCATATTGTCAGATATCATTCAACCCTTCAGTTGCCCGGGTGTTGTCTTCTTCAGGTTTTTGATGAGATGGAGTGAGGTACTATTCCTCGGGGTGGAGAAAGAATCCGAGATAAAACGAATTGTTTTAAACAACATTTTTCAATAAGCAATTTACTAAATGTATTGACCTTATTATGGAAAAAGACCGGGACGAAGGCAACCGCAAGACTTTATATAGAAAGCACAACAAACCTACTTCAGTGGATTACAATTCACTCTTCTTTTTAAAAAATAATAATATTTGATTCCAATCTTTGAATTGAAATTTTAATAAAATCGATTCAGTAAACCTCATCTCGCATCTTAACATTTGAATGAAAAAATATTTTGTGGCGCACAACCTGGCAACATTGTTGGTAGGCCTTGCAAAAGCTCGTAAATGTGACTGCCATTAATGACCTGATGTTAGCAAGAGTAACACTATTCAGCAATATGCAGACCTACATAAGACTGGTCATCACGTGGAACAGTAAAGAAAGACAAATGATTATGTTCGGAAAGGGATCATAGAATAAACTTATGGGAAAGAACCGGAGAGAGTTATAACAGCTATGAAAAGAAGAAAACTAAATATTTATTTGGTCATCAAATTCTGGTTGATCTCACGACAAAAGTGTTGATTGTAGAAGTAAATAGAAAAGAGGAAAACCACGAAGAAACTGGGGTGATGACCTGAGAGAATGCAGCGGACAGAGTGTAAAATCTCCGTGAGATGTGAGTGAAGAGCCGATGTCGATGTATGGGTGCGCACCTACGGCCTACAACGCCTATGATTTGCCGTAGAAGACATAAATTCATTTATGGAAAAACGAAACGTCTAATGGTAAATATTTAAAACTTCTGACTAAACCGCAGAATTATTATTTGCAGACTAATCTCTAGAGTGCCTTGTGGTTAGAAGTACAATCGGGATGACGTTGAAGAACAGCGTGGGAGTTTTGATTTTAGCGAAGATTGATTTGCAGTATGTCTATACAATCATTTATTTGCCATAGTCGATATTAAGGGGTACATATGTGGACTACTCTCCGCGGATCAGGTGACGCTAAGAGCAGTCATTAACGCAGATGCTCTGCACAATTATTGAAAAGTGCGGCGTGCGATCAAATAAACCTGTCACAGGCTGAAACGATTTCCCCATAGTTTAATGGTAGAGAGGTTATTGAGGTTACGATTGAAGATCGTTTATGTTTAGCGATTTTTTCTCAGATATTCTGAAAGCAAATACCTACACTGTTTGCAGATACGTTAACTTACATATGTATTGTATACTTCTATGTTTAATCATATAAATATCAGGGTTTTAGACTGAATGTTCCTATGCATAATTATGTTGAATCTTTATCGGCAACTGTACCTACTTTCTGATCATAATTTACGAACCTAGAAATGAAAATACCAGATTATTTAAGCCATAATTTCAAGCTAGACAGAACGGTGAAGCATCCTTATTAGAAGGTTATAAAACTTATTTTAGTTCCTCATTGACAGTAGTCACAGGCCCAAATGCTTGCATTTATCTGTGCAGTATTTTAGGGAAGTCTACCAAATTTGGCATATTCGCTTTTCCTTTGTTTGTGATTAATCTTTTGGTGGTACTATTCCTTGTTGTCGCAAAGGACGATCCAGAAAGAGGTTTCAGGGATCATCTACTGTCAAGATATTTAATGACATTACATACCTTGGTTGTATAGGTTCTGCCAGACAGTTCGTTTTCAACAAAGTTTTGCCAACTTTGTTGTTTTGCGCGTTGGATATGTGTCTATCTTGGGGAGCCTGGTTCTACTTTTCTCATCGACTTCTTCTGTTCATTAAGGTTTGGGTTTATTCTAGCCCCTCTGGGGATGTTGTTCTTGGCGCTTTTCATGTGGATTGCTTGAGCAGATGTTTGGTGTCCCTATTGGTCTCTTACTGGAAAGCCTACCATTTGACCTTCTTGAAACTCCATCTGGTTCTTCTTCTCACCCGTTCCCGCGTCGTGTTGCTGTTGTTGAGTCCGCCGCACGCTTTCGCATTGTCGCCAGCCGACTCGGGTTAGAAACGGCCAGTCAGACGCAGATACTTCAGCAGCCAGTCAGGTCTATAGTCAGAGAGACGTCTTCAGCCGCTTCTTGACACTCGTCGCAGATGTCGTTGGCTTCTTGGCCGTTCTTCGCCATGTAGGCTTTCAGGAACAAACTGCGTACCGTGCGGATGCGATGTAATTCAGCTCTTTCCCGCGTGGATAGCTTGCGTTCCGTTTCGTTGTTTCTTGGCCAGTGTTCGGGATGGTGCTCTTTGACTTCTTGAACCGCTTTTCTTTTCAGGTGAACTTTGACGGCATTCTGTCCTACTTCTGCGTTTCATTGAGGTAGCTTCGCTGCCTCACTAGCTAATCTGCCAGCTTCCTCGTTCCCTGGGGTGCCTACATGGCTTGGCACCCACTGCATGCTGAAGGTCACTTCATTCTCAAGGATACCCAGAATGGCCACCCATCTTTTGTCCCCTTGAATGGTATCCTGCGAGCTGGGACCTTCTTCCAGTTTGGTAATGACAGCCTGATTATCTGTACAAACCACGATGTTTTTGACTCCTTCCATTCTCTCGTTTTCCAAGGCACCTTCCAGGCCTAGCATGACTGCCTTCATTTCCGCAGCGTAGCTACTGCAGTACCGGCTCGCTGCTTCTCTGAAGGAGTTACTGATCAGTCCTTCGAGTTGATTAGCCATGCGCTGCCTCCATTGGTCTGGTCTCCTCCGACTGACTCGTCCGTCCAGATGTGAACTTCTGCCATCCCGTGTCTCTGTTCCATCGTTGTCCTAGTGAGGTCTGCGAGTTTCCTTGTGTCTTCCGCTTTACTGCATTCTCCTAAAGACCTAAAGGATCTTTGAAGAAGTGAGCTCGACTTGTATCCGTCCATGGTGGTATCGTTGCAGTTTCCAGGATTTCCTCATCCTTAACTTCTTCTATAGCCTTAAGATTTCTACGGACGATGTTTGCCATCCCTCGCCATGATCTTCATTTTCTTTCTTCGTCCTTTTTTCTACTTCTTCTTCCCCCAATGTGTGATTTTGATGCCCTGGGAGCCTCTTGTATTTTTCTGCAAGGATCGCACTGTTGAGCTGTCGTCTGGCCTCTGGTGACATGAGTCCGGCTTCCGCATTGAGTTTGTTGATCGGAGTAGATGAGTAACAACCTGTTATAAGACTGGCCGCCTTATTCTGCCCGATTTCCATAGCCCGCATGTTAGTCTTACTTACCGCGGTCATCCATCCTTCCGCTGCATACTCAATGACTGATCTTACGTATCTGACATCTAAGGCTCTGGGACGCTCTTCCTTGCAGCCCTATCTTTTGTTCGCAACTGCTCTGAGGCTGGCAAACCTGTTATGGAGCTCTTCTTGGCTTCTTGCACATGCTTAGTGAAACTCAGATTCAAGTAAAATGTAATCTCCAGGAACTTCCTCCTTTTGATGTACTGTCTATTGCGAGAGAGTTTCCCCTCCCAGTTGGCCTCTCTGT
This sequence comes from Nematoplana nigrocapitula, assembly GCA_032274565.1. NCBI lineage: Eukaryota > Metazoa > Platyhelminthes > Proseriata > Nematoplanidae > Nematoplana > Nematoplana nigrocapitula. The sequence goes on from JAUYWV010125368.1 coordinate 17,230, forward strand.
TCCAGTTACTGAAGAAAAGGTATTCAATCTTGCATGCATTGAGCTGCATTCTACATTTCTTGGCCCAGTTTTCTATTTTGACAAGGGCGTCCTGTATTTTTGTTCTGCATTTATCTGGCGTATCTTCCGTGACCCAGATGGCAAGATCATACGCAAAAAGAGTGCACTGTATACCTTCACCCAGATCTCTAGCAATATTGCCGATAAAGAGAGTGAAGAGCTTGGGAGATAGTACTCCCCCTTGAGACACATCGTCCTGGATATTGGATGATTTTTCTGTTTTTCGATTAAGATTAGTCATTGCTAAGATCTTCCGTGTTTTGCTTGTTCCATCCCATGCTGGATGGTGGCCATTGATATCGCCGATGATGATGGTATTTTAGAAGGAAGGATGTTATGTCTGTTGATACCAGATTTCGTGTGCTCTGGATACATCAATATTAACACCAGTCCATTCCGTGGTATCGTCATCTTGATTCTCCCGACTCAGACTGATCTCGGCGTAATTGATGCCACTGCGCAGTGGATTACTACGTCTCCACCTTTGACGGGGCGTCTTGCCATATTCTGTCAGTGTCTGGCGAAGATGGAGTGGTGCTTTGGTCTTTATAGAGCTCTAATTCTTGAAATGTTACGATGTAGATTTGGTTATCGTCGGTTCAATTCAACAGCTCTGTTTTCTTTGTACGGAGACCTTGTACTTTGGGGATCCATATTTGTGGCCTGGGATTCTTCTCCACGTCTACAGTCTTTAGTAGGGAGAGGCAGTCGCGTCGGGCTGGATCTCTATGACAGTTTGGCAAACACCCGATGCTGGTTCCGGAGTTTGAATGCCGGTTCGGATGCCACCTCGGAAAGACGCCTCTCGTTGGCATCCAGGAGAAGACCTCGTGATCGGTGGTGGTAGTATCACTCTGAATCATTTCTGTCCCTCATGATAAGAAACTTCGCGAAAGGGATATACTGCATTTTTTCGATCAATACCATGTATTCTGTTTTCAGATTGTCTTTCTGAGATTTTAATGTAATTTTAAATGAGAACATTTTACTTCTTCTGATAATCTCCAGTAATGTTATCTCATTTTACAGAACATACTGATCATCTAAAAGCTCTGGCTCGAGAACACGAGAAGACCTTGATTGAACTAGATTTTGGACATAAACTGGCACTGGTTGATATGGGGAAGAAACAGATTCGCGAAATGGATGCCCTTGAGAACCGCTATCAGTCAGAATTTGAAGCTCTCGAAGTCCATCATCAGGTATGTCTGTTGTTTCAGTTAAATTTATGAATGGAAAGAAGAAGTGATGTGCAGTAGGTAAATACTTAATATTTGTCTCTGTAAGTGATTTAAAGTCATATATACAGTACTGTCAGAAAGGATGTCTCATCTATAATGAAAAGTAATGAATATATAACAAGTTGCACTATACAAAAATACGGGGAAGCATTATCAGATTATTTTTTGATGAGATGAGGAGAACATAGGTTTAATTTCTTTCGTGAGATTTATCATTGCTTCATTGGAGCATTCTCTTCGGAGGCATGTAGTACAATTACGTACTGTTGGGGAAGTTTTGTAAGTTTCCGCGACTTTAAGATGCATATTTTGAAACCTTTCTACAGAGACCTCAAACCGAGTTAAGATTCGGGTTGCACAATTTAAACGGATTCCCAGGTTTCCCTTTGATTTGGATAATATCTTGATGTTGTGGCTTAAATTTATGAACCAGAAGGACCATTTCGCACATCCCCGTGTTACTTAACTCATCCGTTAACCTAATCGAACATTTTATCATTGGGTCCACTGTTTTCGTCACCCAAAAAACATTTTTTTTTTTTAAATTTGCTTCACGAATTTTGTAAAATTATTAGAAGAGCACTAAAACAAATTGATTTTAAAAATCTTTTTCATACCATATCATTAAACATTTATAATTAATGGTGTATTAAGGGAATTTTGACATGACGGCAAAATAATTTAAATTAACTTACGTATTCATCTATACTTTTTTATGCAAGTTTAACTACCGTTTAATTAAACTACTAATAAGTGTATTTACTTCCGCTTTATTAGTCATAGTGTTCGATTTTTAAATTACCGTGCATTCTGAAAAAGAATGTGTTATAATTTCAAGGTTAAATTATATTCAAATTTGAGGTAATACATTCTGAAAATCCTTTCGATAAAAAGTATGAGTTTCGTTAGTATTAATTAATACAAATACACCAAATAAGTAAGTGATCATAAACTAACTCAACCTTCAAATTGTTGGAAGCAATGCAAACGTACCTTAACAAAAGTTATAAAAATATTTTTTTTAAAATTATAATAAAGATAAAATTATTTATTGAAACAGTCGCTGAAACTACAGCCATTGGAAACGAAGCCACCACGCTGGTTTGTACTCGACGTCGTGTTACAGGAATTGCAGGATCAGGGATCTCTCCATTTTCTGTTGTTTGCTATAGTTCTCTGCTAAACCCTTAACGCTTCCAGAGAGCGGTGACCTGTGACTTCCTTAATTTGCTGCTTACTCATTCCCCTCTTATAAGGAATAGTTGCGGAAGATGCTCTCAAAGAATGGTTTGTTAAATTTTTGATGAAGCCTACTATTTTGAACCTGTTGCTGACAACATTACCTAAAGTATGTATCCCAAGGGACATGACGTGTGCCATATGAAATCCGAAATGTTAAAGCAAGACGGCCTTCATTATAAAACTATAAATTTGTTTAAAGTTTGAATTACAATTTTGCGGGTAAAGCATAATAATCCCAGATGATAATGCAGGCAAAAATCGGAAACATTTATTCCATTGTTAACGTTTTCGACAATAACAGTGCCTCTGCGCACACGGTGTCCCCGGTGACCACCCTGAGGGGTGGTGCGAATTCACGTGCCTACAGGACATCTTGGTTAGGCTTGGGCATATGTATGGTGTTCT
>JAUYWV010125369.1:0-11460 GCA_032274565.1 Nematoplana nigrocapitula
CCTCGTCCACGTTTTCCACGAAATCGTCCTTCTATGATTGTTTTCATTAAGTTATATTTTCTTAAGATGTGACCTATTCAGTTCTTCCGTTTCAATATAGTCTGAAATAAATTACATCTTTCGTTTATCTCTTCTAATCCTTCTTCGTTGGCTTTCCGATCCTGTCATGATATTTTCTGCATTCGTCTCCATATCCACATTTTGAATGCTTCTATCTTTTTTATCACTTTCTTGGAGTGTCCATGTTTCTGATACATACTGTGCTACACTCCATATTATTTATTTGACAATTTTCTTCTTAGCTTCTATGTTTAACCCTTTGGTGATCAATTCTCTTCGTTTGGTAAAGGTTTGCTTAGCCATAGCTATTCTTTATCTTATTTAATCATGGCATCTGACGTCCAATGTGATAATTGCACCTAGGCATTTGAAGCTTTTCACTTGTTCTTTATAATTATTTATTGTCTAATTTTATGGTCATAGTATCATTTCGCGATTTCGAGATCCTCATATTTTTGTTTTATTTATATTTATTTTCATATTGGATTTTGCAGATATGCTATTCGTATTGTCTAATAGTGTTTGTAGTCCATTTTCTGTATCTGCAGTTAATGGTTGATCATCTGCGAATCTGATATCTTTGATTAGTTCACCCCTACTTTTATTCCTTCTTCTATATGATCCAGTGCTTCAATCATCATTCTCTCTGTTCTATTGAGAACAACAATGACGAGAGAAGACATCCTTGACGTACTCCTAGTCCAATCACTTCTGGTTCTGATTCATCATTTTCTATCCTGATGGTAGCATTTTAATTCATACACTGCATTGCAAAAATGGAATTCTTGGTTGGTGTTCTCAGTAGACACGATTTTATTTTTTCGATAACATTCTCGGGACGTGTCTATAGGCTGTCTAAACATACAGTACAGTATAATGCACAAGTATCTCCGCCATAGTACATACACTCCTGCGAGACTCCTGTGTCCTAAGTTCTACCTAATTGGCTAGTTTAAATTTGAAGTTAGGCGATAAGATTGAATGTCAACTGAGAACAGCCAGGTAACAAATCCATTTTTTTGCAATGCAGTGTATATAGATCTTGGATAAGTCTTCTATCCTTCCAGTGTATCCCGATAAGTTTGAGTGTATCCATTAAGATTTTCCAGTTGACTCGATAGAACGATTTCTCAAAGTCTATCTAACATATGCCTATAGATGATTGTCAAATTCTAGGTTTCTCTCTATAAGTGTTCTTAGTGCTCCAATTGCTTCCTCCGTAGCGCAACCCTTCTTGAAGTCAAATTGATTTTCTCCTATGTAGTGTCTTGATTTGGCTTAAATTCTTCTGGTTATGATTCGTAACATTATTTTCGACGTGAGGGATATTAGACTGGTGGTACGATGATCACTACATTCTTTAGCGTTAGGTTTCTTCTTTAGTGGTATCATTGATGTTGTTTTGTAGAAGTCGTTTGGCCATTTCCCTTCCATATACATATGGTACCAAATTTATGTATGTTTTTGAATTGTTACGCCTAAAGTTTCCTTTATTAATTCTGTTGGTATACCATCTGATCCTTCAGCTTTGCGTATTTTCTTCCTCTTGATCTTTTTGAATTTCAAGTTCGTAGTCATCATTACCAACTTATGGTCTGTGTCAACATCTGCACCGGGTAGCTAGATGATTTCTTTGCACTATTTCGGTATTGCTGTCTAACGGCTATGTAGTCAATCTGGCATTGCATCCTATCTCCAGAACTCTTCCAAGTGGATAACACAAAATCCAGTCAAACGAATCAAAATTTATGGATACTCAAATACCTACTGTGTGAACTGACCTGCCTAACTTGCGAGAGGGATTTCTTATAACAAGTGAGGCTTAATCAATAACGAACAATAACACCATCAATAGCGGACAGGGAGTACACAGAACAACTACTGTACAGTATGACTCAGAGGCGTATAATATTCTCTATCTGGAGGCAGTTCCTACAAAACCGTTTAATCCACATCATATAGATGAAACAAGCACTTCAGTTTGGTGAAAGTTGTAAAACATACTAGCACGTCAATTGTCTGAAAGCTGAGCTACAACAACACAGGCACCCTAACATCCTTCATGTGGTCAGCGTTGACTGGCACCACAATGCTGTTTTTCCCCAGTCGTTCCTATCCATAGAAATAGAATATACAAACAACTATATAGTCTATTTCTATGTTCTGTCTTGCGCCTTCCAGTTGCTCCTCCTCTTCAACCTCTTCTCCTTTTCCAGCCAGTCATGCTTTGTATTGCGATACTGCGAGATGGCAACAATGTGGTCTGTTTGTGTGTTCAAGTTAGCATAGCTTCTTATTCTTGACGGTGGCCAACAGGGATCGCGGAACACATAATTGTTTTTTCTGTCTTTCGACTTATACGAATCAATCGCCTGTACATCCATATCTCTGCTCGTAAATTATTTTCTTTCAGCACTGATACATACTTTATTACTATGAGTACTATAATAGTATGTGAACATAAATATCAGAATTGACAGCTTAAGAGGGCAATCACCTAAACAATCTCCTGTTTAGAAGGCAGACGCCTTATCCGTTAGGACACGTCATTCTGAAACAACTAAAATCAATCTCAAACGTTTTGATTGGAATTTGACTTGGAACATTAGTGCGACGGACAGACCGACAGACTGTTTTATAGAGATGCGAGGACGAATCTAGAAAGTGAAAAACGAAGAAAGCAATCGAGTTGGAAATATGTGCATACCGGCTTGTTTCTCGGTAAAACATTCGGCATAATTCGACAAAGCCATGAATGGAATCTTGTCGATTGCAAGTTCCCCCGACGAGTCCAGAAACGTTTGAGAACTTTTGGCGGATCTGCAATATGCAGACGGCCGGGGCCTTCTTCCGGGGCGAGAGGAATGGCCGAGAGGTAAGCGGAAACCTGGCAATTGAAAAGCGAGAGTATCTCTAGACTAAGTATGCAATGATTCACAAGCAAACTGGTATTCAGAGTATAATGCCTTTGAATTGCTTTGGGCATAGAGGGATGTGCGATTGTTTGAAGTGGACTGTCGTGGGATCTGCCTTTTATCTAATCAAAATTTGTAAGTTATACTTTTGGAACAGCCTGTATATTCCTGTTTTCCAGATCATTGAGTTTTAGACTGCCTGGTTATTTATCGTTATAACATGGATCGAGGAAACTGACATTATCGTCGCCTAATAAATCCGTTTTTGTTTCGGAAAAGCGATTTGCATGTTAACTGATCAAATATATAGAAATAATTATTTTTCACAAGAACTTCTCCATATAATTTTCATTTATCACTTATCTAACGTTGTTTTGTCTATTACACTTTTTACTATGTATATTTAAAATGATTTAATTTCATTATTCAACCTTAATTATGGTGTTGGTATGAAGTCACAAATAAATTTATTTCTACTGACTTCTCTCTAATTTCTATACGAACTTAATGCGAGGATTCGTGTTTAAAGCTGAATTGTCCTAATGGACGCGTGCTATACTGTATGTGCAGATATCGTGCACATTCATTGACTAATTGAGATTTTAATTTCTGCATCACCCTATAGTCTATAGTCGACCATCTATTTTAGGCATCTATAGTACATTCGCTTCGCGACATGTCGGCAGTGGTGCTGGATAGTTTGTGCATTGAATCAACGTAAAATGAAAGACTTCACAAACTTATTTAATCTTACTTGTACATGATCGGTGCATTTCGATTTTGACATAGTACATTATAAACTGTGCAATACATAATCCTACTTAGCAAATTGTGCTAGAAAGGGAGACAAGAGAAGGTACTACTACATACTGGATTTAAGGAACTATAAACATGGGTTATAATTTGTAGTGTTTTAGCAAGATGGACTTTCACCCTTCGCTAATAGACTGGATGGAAGTTATAATTGCGCTGGAATATCTTGCATTCAAATGAAGATGCTGGTTTGACCGCTAGTAGTATATGAATACACAGTTTGATAGTATTCAATTGAGAGAGAAATAGTGACTCATTAATCCGAAAACTCGTTAATCCGGAATTCTTTTCTGGGAACCAAAAGTGTCCGGATTAACGAGGCTTCACTGTATCAATTTCACAGATAAATTTCCTTCTATCCTTCAGATTACTTTACGTCATATTTCCTCAATGACAGCAGTTGGTCTTGCATTTAATCGGATCATTTGTCACTGTTTAGATATTTTGTTTCGCCCTAAACAGAATAATCAATTTGGACACTACTGCAGTCTTGCATTATAATTATTGAATGGTAAAAAATAGCCGGAGAACTGAGTGAAAGCATCGTTATAACATTTCTTCATTGGACATTTGTTACTCTCTAAATATCAGATAAAGAAAACACATTCGGGAATCTAATGCGTATAGAATAAAAAAATAAAATTATGCAACGAATATTACAAATGAAATAGAGTCAAATTACGAGGGAATATTAAAACACAAATAAACACAATTAAAGCACAATTAATTAATTAAACACCTTTAAAAGAAAAATGCTCCATCATTCGCCAACCATTTATTAGAAGAGGGTCTCTCTCTCTTTAGTTTACGGTTGTTCAATATATTCACATAATTTTATATCCACTGAAAGAGGAAAACATTATCTAAAAGATAGCAGTTGTGAAATTATATTATCGGTCATTGATTTCAAATAAGAGGCCCTCAGTTTTATTGATTTTTCATTACTTTATATTATGCGAGAAATAATTCGTGAATACCATAGAGTAATTAGTACATACAGGCCCAACTCGAAGAAAATAAACAACTACATTTAAATTTTCAATATACTTTTATCTTACATGGTGTAAAAAATAAGCTTATTGCTTTAGCTATTAGTAATAAAAAATGCTAGTGTACGAATGTACTACCTTTTGACTACCCGATATGAGCAGTATACTGTAGGTTAAGAGTCATTGAATGCACAACAGAATAAATGTTACATGTATATGTTCAATATTGCAACCATTGCGTTCAACGCACCTACAACAGCCCTTAACCAATAAGGTTACCATAATGGGCGCATAGCCATCCTGTGAAAGGGGGCGGTTCAGATTATTAGAAAGGGACCTTTTAAAAAAGAATTGGAAAATGTTTTCGGAATTCAACGGAATATGTATTTCTCGTGATTTGCTGCAGATTTCATATACAGTAAAACAAAAACTACAGAAAATACTTTGAAATGTATAAAAAATTGTTTATTAATTATAATAATTGCTTAAACAGACTTGGAAAACTCTCTTTGTATTGTTGAATAAAATATATAATAACATTAAGTTGAGACATCCCCTGAGGACTCTTGCAGATTCCATAGCTTATATATGCAGTAGGAGATGAGAAAAACAGACAACTATATATAAACTAATATATGCAAATGCCTTTTCCCTAGGCGAGGGGGCTGACTGTGGATCCCAAATTTTTCGGCCCAAATCTAGTACACGACTAGTTTCATCCTGATTGGGACTCATAAGGTGTATACGTATAAGAGAAGGCGAACCCAGCTTGACTTACTACTGGAAAATCAAGTCCGGAAATTTGAGATCCACAGCAAGCTGGGTTCGCCTTCTCTTGCATACATTACACCTGATGAGTCCCAATCAGGACGAAACTAGTCATGTAGTAGAGATGGGCCGGAAAATTTGGGATCCCCTCACCTAGAGAAAATGCATTTGCGTCTATAATTAAATTATTTAATAACATACACAAATAAACAACGTACAAAAGTCCGACAAAATTAGTGAGACAAAACCTACATGTACAGTACATGTGCTCAAATTCAGATTATAGAGATATTGCGCAATAAAAGGTCACTTAAAATATGAGAAAATGTAGTACATATTAGCATGGCTTGATCAGGGCGTCCATTTCGATTCGCCTGGGATGCAATCGGGTAGCTCGACTTCCAGATTTGACCTTTGACCTATATACTGTAGTTGCACGCAGGTAATGTTTCAGCCTCCTCCTCAGCACATTAAAATTCATATACTAGTAGGCTCTCTGCCGAACTGACCGAATATTCTCCTGACTGCGCCCATGCATCCCGACGTAATTAATATGAAGCAGAAAAATATTTGGAATAATCGATTTTTGTATGAATGTATAATATAATAGATTTCTACATTCACAAGTATAAGCATTGCATGCTTTTTTGCGGTTTGATCTTGTCATTTTCGTTTGAGTTTGAACTTAATTCTGTCGTGAATAAATACTGATAATGAAAATGATCCGCTTGTCGATTGGGATCAATTAATACTGGTCATGTCATATACTGTACGTAATGACATGGTAATGTCATTTGACCTTACCTTGACTGGACACAATTTCCCTATGGCAAACCTATAGCATACTGACCTTAGGTTTCAAACTGGGTGCAGTCAACCGGCCGTGTCCATAGCGACGACTGGTGTGGAAGTGGCCCTTGTAATCGGCCCTATTGACGCTGGGATTGGGATAGGGATCAGCGTTGGGGTCATCCAACCAGAGCGGTTGACTGGTCGTCATGCTGATCAGGGGAAGCTTGGTGGTCGGCATCTGCAAAGGAATTGGTTCAACAACATCATACCCAATTCGAAGTATTGATTCCTTTTAGTCGTTCAATGCCAAAAGTTTAAAATGATGACATAAACACCCGAAACCCAATGATTCATAGAAAGCAATGTATTGAAAACGATTTACTTCGTCTATTTCAAAAGAGATCTTTAGAACTAATAGTATAAAATCAAACTATGCAGAGAAGAAGGTTCACGTTAAAACCAACTATAAGATAAAATGTTAGAGCAGAAGAGTTAGAAAAGTAGCAGTTTAAATAAGAACAGTGAATGGGAGAAATGACATATCAAATGAATTGCCCAAGAACGTATTGATTCATCAATTATTCATCATTTATTATTAAATTGCAAATGCCAACAGAAACGAAATTATGTCTTCTATTATTCCAAAATCGTACGTAAATATTGCGAACATTTCTTAAATAACTATTTGATGCATTTTATTTCAAAGCATACTTTCAAGGCTACAAAAATTTAAAAAATCTGTTCTGTATCAGGTCCGTAAACAGGTCCTGTAAACAGACGAGACAAAATTCCCAAAATAACGCCCTCCAGTCCACCAAACCTGCGCCCCCTCAGTCCACCAAACCTACGCCCCATCAGTCCACCAAACCTACGCCCAATCAGTCCACCAAACCTACGCCCCGTCAGTCACTAAACCTACGCCCCATCAGTTCACCAAACCTACGCCTCTCAGTTCACCAAACCTACGCCCCTCAGTCCACCATACTTGTTCCCCTCAGTTCACCAAACCTACGCCCTTCAGTCTACCAAACCAACGCTCCTCAGTCCACCAAACCTACGCCCCCTCAGTTCACCAAACATACGCCCTCTCAGTCCGCAAAAACACACACCCTCAGTTAATCAAGCACATGCCCCCGAAATCTTAATTTTTCTTGTTATCTCTCTGTTATTTTCATCTTTTTATCTTTCTGTCATATTTGACATCTTTCGCCGCTCCCTGGAGAAAACCGACGAGACAGAGGACGTCTCGACGTCTGCTTCTTCAATGAAATGATAGTTACGAACCTGTGTTATACAGTACAACCAATAAACGTTTTACACACCTAAGGAAAAACATTAAACAAAAACATTGCATCAATCGAATAGGCGTACGATTCCATTTCGAAGAGTGTGCTAATGCCTTTAGAGAAGATTGGGCATAACCACTAGTGTAACACAATTGCGAGCACTGGACACCTCAACGAACAGCCATGATTTAGCAGTTAGGGAACAGTGCTATCCATTAAAATCACCATAAAAAATTGTTTGTCTAAACAGGGAATATTCATGAAATGTGAAACAATAGATAGCTTGCAAGAATTAACTAACTGACTGTGTGTGTTCGCTATCTCATTCTAGACCCTATTCATTCGTAGAGCTAAACCTTTCGGCACCCACCCTTTTAATGACTTGACAGAACATGTGCTCTGTTTTGATTAATTGTCATCCATGGAGATTGTTTGTTAGACCTTTTTGAGACTACCAAAACTTCAGGGCAAGTTTATACTTCAGGAGGAGAACGGATGCCAGATAAACAATTTCGTTAGTTATACCCTGTTTTCTGACATCTCGCTACTCCATCAGAGTGGGAAATAGTTTTTATATTGCTCCACAATATAGAGTAATAATAATATGTGAATATATAAAATGAAAGTTTTATCACAAATACAAAAAAAGATAACATAGCACGAGGGAACTAAAACAAATATACGCCCTAGACAGTATAAAACAAAAATAAACAAGCATTAATTACATTCACATTCGCATCTGCCTACCGGCCATGAATCTCGAACATTTTTCAGATTAAACCCTATTATATCATTGATATACCGGGTGTTCCAAAAAGTTTGATACAAAATTTAAAATAAAAATTGTAATCAATAAAACTAATTAGGTCTTTGAACTGTGAACGGTGAGGAACAACCAAAGCAGCAATTATAAAAAATTTAGTAAAACAATACAATAATTTAAACAACACGTGTAAGATATCTACAGTATAGTGTCATGAGTTTTGCCCAATAATAGGTGATATGTGTATTTATGGTCCTATTAGAATACAAAAGTTACATTTCTCAGAAAAGACAAGCTTTCTTAACCATGCAAGGTCTACTCGAAATCAATAGATCAAAATTTCGTAAAATTCCATGCGCCTATATTATTATCACCATCTGGAAGAATTTAACAATAGCTGGCATTTTATGACTTCACAACCAATGTAGAATATCAGTTGATAATAATCTTATTGATGTATGACGGTTTTCATTAGGCTGATCTTAACCAAAATTTCTGACTTTTGTCTCCTGTTGTAGTCAATGATCTTCTGCTAAAGGTCCTGTTTCCAGTCATTTTCATTTCTAATAATTCATTTAAGACTTTGAAGATGGACCACGATGATCTATTTTTCATAGACAATAGCCCATGCACAGTAGCTAACTTGTTTTCCAATAGAATACATAAATAATTAATGAATTATTAATTTGATATGAATGTCGAGAGATTTAATTTGATGTTTTATAGAACTATAGCTGGCAATATCTGTGTAATAGCATGTTTATAAGTTTCTAGTATATCAAAAAAATTTAGGGTAATCCAATGTACCCTCTCCTGTCCCTAAAGTTTAGCACTGTCAAAATCAAATATGTAAGAAACGCGAGATTTATAATACATCAAATATTCAATTGAAGCTCAGTGCAGGGCGAATACTAAACAAAACGATAGCCACCATTGGCAGTAACTATCTTTTGTCTGAATATACATTTCCGGCGGATAATTGAAGCCAAAGAGTCATTGCTCAGATTGTCCCAAGTAGTTCGTACAGCAGTTATCAGGTTTTTGTGGTCTTTTGGATCTTGGTCTTCAACAATATTTGCAATAACCTTAAAGATTCCCTGGTCAATCGGATTAGTGTCTGGCCTTTGAAGTAGTTGCTACAATATATTGACTGTTGGATGTCTAGTTTGGACTCTCGCTATTGATACAGTTTAATTATTCACAATATGGGACTGCATTGTCCAATTGAAGTTCTTCGATACCCAATTCCTCACATTTTGGAAGTATATTCTTATCTAGAATCTGCACAAAAACATCCTTCGAATACAAGTCACCTCTTTCATGCGGTGTTTGAAGTTTCGTTGACCTCCCATAGACCAACCTTACAATCGTGAGCTGCCTAACCAACTACTGCTACAAACATTATGCGTGGTGGAAACCGCTTTGATGGAGGATGGACAAAAACATTTGGATTGTCCTTACGGCAGGAGCCTATACACGAACTTGCAGTCACGAAATGTATCAAACTATATACTTCTCATCCAGAAAGGCAATTTGTCGTGTAATTCGGCTGTGGTCTTGAGCAAATTGTAGGCGTTTGTCCATATGTTGACTGGTTAGTACTGGTGTCTGGATAAAAAATCATTTTCTTCTTCGTAATCTTCAAGGCTTTACGCACTGTTGTAGTCATGCTTTTGGATACATGGATTCCGCTGCCAAATTTCCTAACTCATGTTTTTCTGTTATCACAAATATAGGCAACACACTGCGCTTCAGTGTTGGCATTATGAACCACGCTTGGCCGACCGGAGCGTTTTCGGTCCGAACCATGCTGGTCAAATCTTTTAAAACTCCGGTGTAGTGCAGACAGTGAAATACCGTATCCTGTGCAAAGTTATCCAAGTGTTTCTTGCACAGCCATTTTGTGAATAAGATGATAACGCAGTGTGATATCAGTTAACTGTTGTTGACGGCGACACATTTACAAAAATAAAATGCGATAACCTGACAAGATTTTATGTACAAATGCAATACAGAATTTCAAATTTGAAAACAAGTACAGCAATTAATAAACTATTGATTTCTACTGACGTGCAAAAATACGAAGTGATATATTCACGCATTTCTCGTATTTGTATTTGACAGCGCTAAACTTTGGGGTTTATATTTATCAAAACATAAAAGTACTCAAATTAGTGTACTGTATACATTTTTTCAAATTCTGTGCTAAAACCTTTGGAACACCCGATATTTAACCGTAGGCCTATATAGTTATCGTTCTGCAGATTCTTGCTTGTACATAACAAATAATTAAAGCACTTTATAAATTTCGTTTTCCCTCGGATAATGTTTCTATTTCAAAGTGAAAACTCTAATGCTTCCATGGAAATGAAGACAGCAATTGAATTGCACACACGTTCTGCATTCACATATTTCAATGAAATTTTTTGCTTATTAGTTTTTTTCGACCGTGGCCTGAGTTGATCTTTGTTAATTGTTCAATTATTGTTCTGTATTATTTCTAAATTCCTAATGATGAATCCTCTTCACTGTTAAACAGTGCCATATCCCTCTTCTCCTCCCCTCTTGACACCTGCTCTTAACCATTACTAATAGCCGACTATAGCAGTTTTGACACTGCATCTATTTTAAAACAACAAAATCTGAAGCGACATAATCTTCGCGTATATTTTCCCTAGCCGATAGCGTAGATGTGCCTTTTCTGTGGGAGTGCCACCACACGGAAATCCTGCCTGTCTTTTGTTTTCATAAAATCAGATTTTTAAAAAACGCTTCTATCACACACGTACAGTATGAACAGCTGACTATTGGCATCGTTCCATCCAGGGAATCTGCGGATTAGGTGGAAAGTAGCAGTTGTTGTCGTTGTTGTGACAAACTATTTTTAGAACCAGCTTAAAGATACGTACGGAGAAGCAGTTCACAGGGAAGAACAATTTAAAGAGTTTGTTATTAAAAATGAATTCCCCAGATGTTGCAAAATAAAGAAGTTTTTTTAAATGCTTGATATCATAAGGAGGATGAAGTTCAGATTTGTAAACTAAATCAGCAGCTAAATCAATGGTTTCAGAAAG
>JAUYWV010125380.1:0-11460 GCA_032274565.1 Nematoplana nigrocapitula
GTGTTCACGGTGTTCCGGAAGGTCAGCCAAACGCGGCGCAACGCATTCGGAACTTTTCAGTAATATAATTAAGTACAAAAGTCTATAGATTATCGCGTCGCCGCGTTTTCATTTTAATCACGTCGCCGAATTTTCTGTACCTATTCGATTTTTTAATGAACTTTTGTCCGGATGGCGTTTCGAAATTTCGATATTTGCTTGCAGAAATCGATCGATAAATCATATTTTTGAAAGTTCCGTCCCCCCCCACATTTTTAAGAATCTCTGGCCCTGGTTAGAACAGTAAATAAATCAGTAGCCGATCTACTATCCAAGAGTCAATCAAACAGTGCCAAAGACATGAATGCCACTCGTCCACTGTAGCGCTGTAATAATAGTACAAATACTATTGAACACGAAAGACAACAGTACATATGCACACCATCAACTAATATTTGGGATTTATCCAGCCACATGTGGCCTCACTATTTATGGAAAAAAACTGAAATTGTGATGTCTTTTAAAACTCTTATTCCTCATATTAACATCTTCACCCCAATGCTCAACCAAGTCAATTCTCTCATATATATATATATATTGGTCAAATCATCAATCACTTTTAAAATTAAAAATATGCACTATTAACGGATCTTCTTTAAGCAGACTGCTAACTATCGGCACACCATCAATCATCTCAATTGATTGCATTGTTTCTCCAGCGGAAATCATCTTTGGCCCCCTCTCCGCGCGACCGTCGGATCTTGTATTTGTTCAAAACAAAAAAGAGAGAACATCCTTTGAAATGGGACACTAATGCGTCTTCATCGAAAATAGTGTCAATAATGTGGTGTAGATTACCACTCGCCTTTCTTTCAGCAATACATTGTTTATCTTAAAGGCGGCAATTCAAATTTGATTTATGGTGATACCGTGTATTCGTAAATCGACGGCATATTTATGTATACATATTTTATTAATTTACATCCTTCTAATTAATTTCTTTTCGAGAAATTAAAATCAATTATAATAACGAGATATGACATGAATTATGATAATTTCTATAACGACATTTACAGTTTTTAATTTGATTTATTCCTTTGTTATTATTATTATTCAGATAGTGATACTGTGAATGTGATACTGATAGGTTTGTATTTTATGCAAAGACTTTAAATAAATTATCTAGACATCGCACTGCGGGGAATTCCCTGTTGTTTTGTTTTCTCTGGGTGGTAGAAAAAATGGTTTACTATTGATTTCAATGCAAATTCACGTAATTTCAATGAGGCAAAACTACATGAAATATAACACAGATACGAATAAAAATTATATTAAAATGTGCACCTGGATGAGAGCTACAATAATATATAACTTATAGCAGTATACCTTAAATAATAAAAAGGTTTTTCCGATAATGTAATGACTTTGACTTTATCTAGTTTATCTATGCCCTCTCATCCACTAAGCCAGAGACACCTGCAGGGGATAATACATAAGCAGTATCGATCGGAATAAAAACTAGATTAAACTGGTTTTATCTCGCGCCTTTTCTGTGTCACAGCCAATCAAAGACTTATAAATGACAGATTTTTAAACAGGCAAATATAGGTGATATGTGTATATAATATAAAAAATAAAACTGTAAAAACATGCGCCTGAATTTGAGCTACAATAATATGTAACTTATATCAGAATAGGTTAAAAAAATAAAAAGTTCTCCGCTGGTAAATATACCAAGTTTTACATTTTTTTAGTATGTGGTAGAAGAAGTGGGTGTGACATTTTCTTACCATCTAAACATTCTGATTTGTTGATTTTACTAGAATTCCTTCATAACTCTTTCCTTACGTGTAATAGATTAGCAGTATTCTGTCTACCTAGATTGAAGTCTGTGATTTTATGTCTTTCTTGCACAAATAATGTATATAATTTCTAATGTTTCTCTCTTCATTTCAAAGATTAATAGAATACTAAATAGCATTAGAAATAATAAATATTTTAGGAGAAATTTAAGAAACTTTGAGTTTGATAGTCATAGAGAAATATGACTATGAGTATATTAATATTAATATTATATTTATTTTATGACTAATGATCATTAATGACTATATATCTATTTATGTATATATTTTAAACTTTAAGTACTAAAATTTTTTTTTTAATTTTACAAAAAGAGCAGATACATTAAAAAAACTATGATAAAACTAGCTATGACCATGTATTAAATATAAACATTCAGAAATTATAGTAGCTTGGGCCTTGTCTAAAATATTATTTATTTATACTAAACTAAAATCAAAGAAATAAAAACCAAAAATATATCATTATTTTTTAATAAAATATTAGAAAAATTGGAAATTAAAATTGCTTAGGGCAGCGTGGAAAAATAATATAACATAGGCATAGCACTAGGATAATAAAGATTTCAATGAGAAGCAAAATATAAACAAATTTTGTTATTATATATTGCAAATATTTTCAACAAAAGTTATATTTATCAAACGAAGTTTTGAAATATAAATACAATGACACATTTTTCATTTTCCTTTTCATATTTCACATATTATAGGTTTTTCTAGTCTATTATTTCTCATTACATTTCCAAAGTAAGAAAGCTTTTTCTTAAGTACATGACAATGGAGCTCAATAACATTATTTCTCCCATTTATTCTAGTATATATTTATTGGTTCTTTTCTCTATCCATGGTACTTGCAATATTTTTCTCTAGCGCCATATCTTGAATAATTCTTCTTTTTTTTGCTTTCGCTCACTATCGAAGTCCCCAACTATATAACACAAAACTTTGGAAAAACAAGTGCCCTTACTAGTTGCTTCTTTATTGCTGATGTTATAATTTTATCCTTCCATATTTTCTGTCAACCTGACATTGCTACTTGTGCCATGTTCAGACATCTTTGGATTTTTTTACAATCTCCAATTTGCTCTACCATTAATCCAAAGAAGGTTGAAATTCTTCACTACTTCATTTCATTTCAGATGACAAATTTCTTACATTTACTGTGTAATCATCACCTTTGTTTTTTTAATAAATGAATGAATAATTCATTATGATAAAGGACAAACTGAGCATTGGAAATCAGCACAGAAATAAGTGACAGACACAAGAATTAACACAGAAAAATGGTAGGATAAGGAGACAAATAGTGAAATATAGAAGGGGAAGGGCAAACAATGTATATAAAAACATAGTTAGTGATGGCATAACTGAAACATGTATGGAAGCAAGAATACTGTAAGGGTTTAGCATGTATTTACAAAGCTTGTAGCAATTGGAAAAAGAATGACAAATGTCTGTGTTTGGCTGAGTAGTTGGATAAGTGGTAAGAAAAGGTGGACCGAGATAGAGCTTTAGACTCCAGGAATCAAAGGATGGAGAAGTTGAGCAATGAGGTTATACATAGCAGGACTTTTCCTTAATATTGATTGTTAGTTATATTTTCCTAGCTATGTCAACATATGGTAGTGTTCTTCGAGTAATACATTGTTGGAGGTGTCAAAGAATGGGAGGATGAATGTACAGTCATCAATGTACTTAATGACTTTGTTTCTCTTGCGGTTGTCTAGGGAGGCAAAATGCAATATTAACAAAGAAAGGTTTCAGGAAAGATCCTTGAGGGATTTGTCAAGTTACAGATAGCAGAGAGCTTGTGATGTTGTTGATACATACAGCTTGGGAACAGTTTTGAAGGTAAATGGCAGTTCACTGGATGAAACAGAGAGATATATTTCAAATAATGTAAGAGATCTTATGATAGTTTTGTGGGCCAATTGGTCACTAGCTTTAATGGTAGGCCACCAAAGCAATACCTTTGACATACCATTTGATCTACAAAGTAGGTGGTGCAATCATGCAGGTATATTAACACAAGGGTGGTTGATGATTTTGGATGACCTCCAAACTGATTGGGGTTTTTCACTTTCCTTTTAAACTTTTCCCAGCAATGTTTTCAGAGCTTCTTTTGTCCCTATGAGAAAGTTTGTGTCATCTGCATATCTTAGGTAATTAATTCTTTTTCCACCTATCTTGACTCCTGCATTTGCTGATTCTAGACCTGATTCCCTCATGATAATGGGTGTCCCAAATCAAACACAAGTGAGAAAGAACAAAATTGAATGCGAAAGCATATGTATTCACATAGCACATGGTTGTTAGAAATTCAAATATTCATGCTTGTACATTCTCACTTGCATTTGATTTGGGATACCCTGTATGTTCACTATATAGATTGAAGAGATATGATGACATGATACATCCCTGGCTGTTTAACCCCTTTTCCTATAACAAATCCTTCCATTTCTCCATATTCTGTTCACAATATGGCTTCTTGGTTATCATACAGTGCTTTTAGAAGGTTAATCATGTGATCTGCATCTCCTATGTTCCTCATTACATTACATAAGAATGAGTGGTCCACACAATCAAAAGTTTAATATAATCGATGAAGCAAAGGTAAATGTCTTGTTGCTGCTCGCTGGCTCTTTCCATCAGTCATCTAACATTTGCAATTTGATCTTGTATTTCTCTGTTCCTTCTGAATCCAGCGTGTTCTTCGGGTATTTCTTATCTTATATATCATTGTCAAGTTGTCTGTGTGTTTGTGTTTGTGTTTTGGGGTGGGCGGCCATACCGTTGGTGTGCCAGCGACCCGAAACTTTGCATAGGTTACCCCTCAACCCTGTGGGTAACATAGGGGGGAGGTCGGGGTCGAGGTCAAGGAGTAGGGGTCGAGGTCGATGAGGCTAAAAACAGTGTGAAATGGCCATTTCGGGCAGAGTTTGTTTGTTCCTGGTGGGCGGCCAGACTGTTGGTGCCAGCGACCCGAAACTTTGCATGGGTGACCCCCTCAACCCTGCGGGTAACATAGGGGGGCGACGTCGACCTCCGAGGTCGGGGTCGAGGTCAAGGAGGCTAAAAATGGTGTGAAATGGCCGTTTCGGGCAGAAGGAAGCCTGCCACAGAAAATTGCATAAAACAAAAGTTGCAGGGCAGCCCCGAAAATGGGATACCGGACTAGGGCAGGGTTATGGTTAGGCATGTGCCCTATTCTATTGCCCAGCAACGCGGGTACCCACTGCTATACATTATATTGTTTATTAATATTTACCTATATTCAGTTTTTCATTTTATATACATAGAATTAATTATAAGTCATTTTATTTTGATTAATATAAAATAATAAAAATATTTGTTAATATGTCTATTTCATTAGATTTAAATCATCATGTTTTATTATTTATATGTCATGCATTATATAAAACATATAATGTAAGATAATATAATATTAATATAATACTTGTATATTATTCATATAATATTTGTATATTATTCATATAATATTCATATGATATTCATATATTATTGATAAAATAGAAATGAATAACATAAATAGTATAAAATAAACAATATAGAATAATGTAAAATATAGACAATATTTATTTTTAAAATAAATAAGGTGACTAAATGGAATAATTTCCAAATTCGAGCCAAAAGTTGCAAAACTAATCGTACGCGGTATGAACACTCAAGGTTGTACAACTGAATTGCACAACAGCTGGACAGGAAAAGTTGTACATTATACAACAAACATCGCATAGTGTGGACACACCTGTATACAACTTTTCTGCCCTCCTCTTCTTTGTTTTTTGTATTTCAATGGATTTGTTCCGGGGTGTTCTATCTTATTGCTCTGTGATGTTGACCTACTTTTCCCCTGTCTCGGTTTTATCAGCTGGAATTAGAGGGCGTCGAGGAGACCTACTGTGTGAAAGTGGGTTCCTTTTCGTCTATCATGCGTGAAGCGGATGAGGTAAGCAAGGTTTTTGGTCGGGAGGTAGACCTTGTGCAGTTATAGGGAGACCCTAGAGAATGACTTTGAGAACAGTTTGCTATCCATGTGAAAGCTGAGTGGAATTCCTTCAAGCTGCAGTCGTCCAATGCGGCCGCGCGGTACTGTGTGTCCCATCCCTGCAGAAGATGGGACACACAGTGACCTGTCTTAGCCGTGCCACCAAGCATGTTTTCTTAGTCTTGCACTCGTTGCCTCCCCTACAGACTTTCTTCTGTCTCTTATCTCTCTTCCTATTACCCCCCCCCCTCGTCGGGCATCGAACTTGCCCCCGGTCTCTCCGTTACTGTCCAAATTCTCCTCCATTACAATCAGTTTCCATCATCCCAAGCAACACAACATCACCACCATCGACTTTTCTCCCGCCTATGACTATGACAATCCTTGCTCTCTGACAATCGGTCATGAAAAAGCCTCACAACATATTCCTTTCCCCATCTCTATTTCTTTCTCTCACACACTTTAACTCCCTCCCATCATTCCGCCTTACCTCTTTTCTCCTGGAGCGACACCCACAGGACCTGCTCCAACTTTTTCCAACTTTGACTGTTCGTGTCTGCCGGTCAGGGTTGCTCGGATGCTTCGAGGATGGGGATGGGTAATCCCATCACCCCCAACAGAAAGCAAACAAATTTGGAGTTTTCATTCACTTTTGCTTGAACACCAATCGTGAGGCATATACAAAGAAGAAATTGACTAGGGAATATAAGAGACAACATTGGGACGACTAGGTTCTCAGTCCTACGTACTATTGATCACAATAGAAATATTTGGTAAATTTTAGTAGATAATAACACTTAGTATTTGTCTGATAAAAAGTCTGTATTCATACAAAACAGTACAGGCGTTTTTCTTTGTTGAAGTAGTTTAGTTTGGAAATTTGCCGAAACAAATGATCTGGTAAACAACAAGTTAAAGCAGACGCAGTTTTTTTTCTGCAAAATTATTTCTCTGGGTCTCCTTTATTGAAGTTCCTTTGGTGATTGCGATTTTTACTGGTGTTGGTCGGAAGAAGGTTTTATTTGATAAGAAGTTTACTCAATTTAGAAAAATAGCTTTATCTCTGCTAAATGTTGTTGTTCTCTATTTTTGATGAATTGCCTTGTTTAAAAAAACAATGCCACTATGTCTTTTGAATTGTTTTAATCAATTTTCGTTCCTTTGCAGTTTTAAAGTGCTGCAGAAAAAGCATGTCCAACTTGGATGCATTTTATGAGAAAAGGAAAATTGTAGTTACCAAACATGTATTTGTTGCAGCTGATTTCGCCTATTCATCAGCCGTACTCATGCACGGGAATAATACAAAGGACATGGACTCAAATTACGAGGGGTTAAAAACACAATTCATTAATTAAAACCCTTTTAAAAGAAAGAGGCTCCATTCAATTTATTAAGTTAATGGGTTTTCTCTTTAATGTGAACCGCTTCCCTCACCGCCAAGTGAAACAGACCGCCAGATGGTGGCACAATGGAGAATTGCTTCATATATCCTGAGCACGAGCATTCCTGAAGGTGGGAGTGGATAGCACCACCAGAACCTTTCTTGTGCTCATTGACTCGTTCAGCCAGGTATGCGTCGTTTTTTGCGTCGAATGTTGGACGAGCTTGGGTTAACCAAACACGTGTGTTTGTAAATAGGCGAATGACATTGATGAAGTTATTTGAGCAAAGGATAAGATTGGAGAACAACTACCTTTTGTTTGTTGGGTATGGTATATATAGAAAGAAACTAAAATATTAAAACATGTTCACGATATTTATATTTAGTCTAATTATGTTACTAACTATTTTGATAGTAATGTAGAATGGTAGTCTAAGAAAATATGTTTCATATTGAGAATGGTATTCCTTTCTGAATCTCTTCGCCTACTCTTTTTTATGCTAGATCCTAATGCCCGAAGGTGATATCAAATTGGCTCCACGGGATGACGCGGCCGAATACGACGAGTCGGGTGATAGTGCACAAGAGTTTCAGGACGACCCAAAGTAAGTGAGAATAATTCCAAGTTAAATCGTAGTTTGTCCAGTAGTAAAAATAATAAGTCGCAGAGGATTCGACCTGCCAACCGCTGATACAAAATTATGTGTTAACACAGATATATTTCGCTATATGGTAGTCACGGTGAATTTGACTTTAATTAGAGGTAGAGCAATTCTTTTTAGATGTGTCTTGGCATCTCTATAAAAAGCCTGTCTGTCTCTACAGTATGTATGTATGTATGTAATTATGGATGGATTGTTCGAATCACACTACCTGAAAGCGGGAAGCAGATCAACGCCCTTAATCTAGCCCCGGGAGCGGTCTGCAGCAGACAAGACGGTTGGTCAAAAGGGGTCGAAACCGGATGACGACTTGGGCTGTATAGCGCTGGTGCGTTCAGTAATTCTATATTAGGCTTATGTTCAAAGTCAATTATAAAGTGTTTATGTTATTGAGCCGTCAATTCTGATAAAGTTTCCATTTTCACAGAATATTACCCTACTAATAGTAGTATAGCGTGGATGTAGTAATGCTGAAAATTTTAATTTGCGGTGGGATTCCTATTAAGATTGTTACATTAATTAGTATTCGTTTCAGTTGAAACTTGTTCGGAATATAATTAAAACAAGTAGAAGGCATTGAAGCATCCTCGCATCTATCTGTATGTCTGGAGGAAGTAAAAGAGGGGACGAGGCCGTCTCATTAGAGTTGCCGGTCCTTGTTTGTAGATGCACATATCATTTTAAATGTGTTTCTTAATTCTGCTTTCGTTTTATTTGACTGTAAGCAACGGATGAATATTTCTTTTAAAAAACGCGCCCATCTTTATCTGTACACATTTTTTTGCTACTAAACGTTTACTAAAACATTTTTAAACTTTAATAATTTTTAATTATAAAAATATTTTGTGAATGTATCATTCAGCATGTGGTCACCCTGAAAGGGGCATTTTAGTGTTTTCAGAAGAAGAAGGAAAATTGGGATTTTGGTCAATATTTGGAGTGACCACCACGAGCTGCAACCACGGCCTGCAGGTGTCTTGACATGGATTCGATGATGTTGTCGTCGTCATATAATCAAAATTAAGAGAACTACTGTACTGTGGGGAACCTTCCTTTGAACTCTTCCCAGAAACCTGACGCCTTGACCGGGTCGGACACCGGATTGCTAAGATCTTGAATGCTCCATTTTTGTCGGAGATTGTGGATAGCTGGGCAATCAGTGGCTATGTGTTCGACTGTCTCTGCTTCCAGCAGACATGCTCTGCAGATATCATTCTCGCTCTTGCCTATTCTCTTGTAGTATGCGCGGAATTCAAGGGAGTGGCCTGTTCTGAACCTTCTCAAACTGATTATTTCTCTCTTACCGATGTTGTCGATGACTTTTGAAGGAATATTCGCCCATTTCCTGTGCACTGCTGCCTCCAACTCCTCCATGGTAGCCAAATGGACAGGCTCAAATTTTCCTATGGGGCTCAAGTCGGGGCTCTGTGGTGGCCAAGGGATTGACTCAATCGCGGCATTCTGCAGAAATCGCTGTGTTGTAGCAGCCATGTGAGATGGAGCATTGTCCTCATGTAGCGTAAAACCACGATTTGGTAGGTCCGAGGAGACATTCTTGAATCGATGGCTGACAGATAGAGATGCCGAGGCATCATTGTCTGCAGTGCAACGTAGACTGGTCTGCTTTGGTCTAATTGGCCGCTGCGGGAAACCTCTCTTCTCCCAACGTCATCGTCAATGGTGACTAGAGTGGGCTCAAGAACTTCTCCATTGGGGTGTTGGTACACACCTTTTAAATGCCCAGCACATTCGGCCTGCATGGAAAAGCTGATGTCTGGGGGGGGGGGTTGCTTCTGATGGCATCAGAGTCATCCAGGAGTCAACACCAGGCTGAATGCTCCACGGTACATCCAACTGTTCACATAACATCTACTCTACTCCCCTTGGACCTACCAAATTGTGGTTTTAAGTACGCCTTTGAGCCTCTCCATCTGGCTACCATGGAGGAGGAGTTGGAGACAGCCAGCAGTGCCCAGGAAATGGGCGAATATCCCTGCAGATGTCATCAACAACATCATCAAATCCATGCCAAGACACCTTCAGGCCGTGGTTGCAGCTCGCGGTGGTCACTCCAAATATTGTTCAAAATCCCAATTTTCCCTATTTTCTGAAAACACTAAAATGCTTTTCAGGGCCACCACATGCTAATTGGTTATGAACTATAAAAATTGTTTAGTTTATGTATAATTAAAATGTTTAGTAACAAGAAGTTAAAAATGTGTAGAAATTACGGTAAGCGTGTTTCTTTTGAGCGGGCTTGTACATTAAAACTTCATTTTGTTTTGTCACTATTGATTATGTTGTGTTAGCGGGAGCCATATTTTGCTGGTGTATTTGTTGCGGACGGTTGGAGTATATCAGACGGTACGCGTACCGTCCGGCCGGTTTGTGCAACTTAAAACTGTCGGAAATCGTCCGGCCCGTACGCGTACCATCCGTCCGGTTTGATACAGATCCTAATAAATCATAGCTTACGGGGACCATTCGGAAACGTATTACTTTTGGCTGATTATTAAACCAATAGAAGTTGGAGCTGCAACTGGAAAGGTCTCGTTGATATAATAAAACAAGAAATTGAAATAACTTTTGAAGTTTTCTATACGTTTAATATTTCCATTAATTGATTAAATATTGTAACTATTTTATATGTTCAAAACTTTTAGCGGAACGCAAATGATAAGTCATTCATATTTATGATGAAAACTGACATAATTCATATTTTGCATTTAGGCCTACATAACTCTGATCATATTTTTTAATTTTGCATCTATGAATTGGTTTGCATCTTAGCGCGATTTCTCCTTCAACGAATAGAATTTTAAGTTTTGGTAAGCACGAAATTTAGATCAAACAAATCCAATTAGAACTGTGCGTAAATTTTTTAGACTACGCTGACACACTCTAATTTTTATATGCCATTTCTCTGAATCACGGAAAATGACGGAGTGTCTAGACATTCATTTAAATGGACACACCGAACCGATTGTCAACCCTCTCGATGGTTCTCATGCCCGCTACCAGGATTTAGAAAAAGAGTGTCTTTTTTCTTGATATAGGCCATAGGCGCCCATGCCTGAAGCCAGGATTTAGAAAAAGAGTCATTTCCTAGGGGTAAGAAGTTTAAGATTGACCATGTAAGTTCACTGTCAAGTGTTTATGTAATGTGTTCTACACTTTTTTATTATAATGATTGCGACCTGTACTTTCTACTTTCCTAATACACTCAATTTAGTATTTACTATATATATAGCTCACCCAGTCACTTCCTCCTATCAAAAGAACATATATGCGAATTGCGATGATACTATCCAGTAGAAGGGGCGCCAATGTACAGTATAGGCCTTCAACTCTCCCCTAAGGTTTAGCTCATCCTGACACTGCGTGCAAATTTAATTGATTTTTGGACTGTCTACTCTCAGCGAACGGCAAGGTTTATAGCACACCTCACTGGTAGAATGTTAGTAGTGTGTCATGCGTTTCCTTTCATGCAGCGTAAACTCTTGCAGGCGACGTGAGTGGATATCTGTCTGTATATTATCTGTGGGTTTAAGTAAGTTTCGCAATTTGTAT
>JAUYWV010125391.1:0-11460 GCA_032274565.1 Nematoplana nigrocapitula
TTGCATTGGTTTGAAATATAATTTAATAACTTTACTTAGAATAAATTATTGGTTATTAAGATTTAAAGCTTTAAACAGCAATTCCAAAGCTTTTTATCATAATTGTCACACTGTTTTTGGCCTCCCTGACCTCGACCCTGACCTCTTAACCTTGACCCCGACCTCGGAGATCGACCTTTCTTCTCTATGTTACCCACAGGGCTGAGGGGGTCACCCATGCAAAGTTTCGGGTTGCTGGAACCAAAGATCCGGCCGCCTTCTGCCGAAACGGACATTTCACACCGTTTTTAGCCTCCTTGACCTCGACCCTGACATCGGAGGTCGACCCCGCCCCTCCTATGTTACCCGCAGGTTTGAGGGGGGTCACTCATGCAAAGTTTCGGGTCTCTGGCACCAAAAATCCGGCCACATACAGACAACTTGACAAATATATATAAGATTGTATCCAAATACTTGCTCCATATCATTATTTACTATACTATCTATTGAAAAACTACTGTATCTAACAGAGATTTACCGCATCAATCCTGATACAAGGATAGGTGAGAAATGTGACTGAATAGGTGGAGAAGTTGAGATAATGAACACCAAGGAGATCTCTGGATGGTAGTTGCCATTCTGCGGTGACTGAAATTGTCGGTTTGCTGCTGACAGCTCCATGTTTGAGGATGACTTTACCCTGAAACAGAATTGGAACATCCCCTCAACAATTTATATCCTATCTGGCTTTATAGGAGGCCATATTATAACAAGAAAACTATAGCGTTTCTTTCATAGCTATTCATATTCTGGTGTCATTTAAACAAGAATTGGAATGGCTGAACAGCAAATGATCCCGTTTAATAGTAACATCTGGAAAGATTGGTTTTTGTTATATAATCTCAAGACAGACATCTGTACTTTTATGATGCATGGTCTCTAGGATGGACATTTTGAAAAAGTTGATGAAAAGTCAATCAAAGCTGTAAAATAATGAGAATAAAAATTTAATGGAAAGAAGAACTAACGCGAGTTACAACAATTGCTGCAACTTTTGACAAAAAGAAGTCACAAATGAGGAAATTCAAATACTTTGGATATGGGATCCTTCAAAAGAAATGCAACGTAATGAGAACCATGCTGACAGGCTAGTTGTGAAATCAAGTTAAATTGCTTGAATTTGAACGTAATGTTTGCGAAAGATATGCTGTTAAGCATTGCGTTGTATGGACGTGAAATTTGCACAATTGACAATTATGCGAAAGGTAGATGAAACATTTGAATTGTGGCTGCTGAGAAGAGTTCTGAGAGTGAGCTGCCAGGAGAGGAAGACAACTGAATGGATCAGAAATAGTATATTAGAGTTCCAGTTTTGGAGATAATGAAGTAAAAAATTGATAAACTAAGACCATTGGAAGAGAAGAAATAATAGTTTAGACTTCACTAAAGTGGATGAAGAGGTGTGTACTAATGAAAGAAAGGATGGAAGATATAAGAATGGAGCAATAACATGAGAAATTAAAGAGAAAAATTAATGAACAATGTGAGGAAAGTGGCCATTAGGGGAAAAATTGAAATTGCAAACTGAAAGAACTTTGATTGGCTCTGAACCCGATCCTTTTAGCTTAAAACAATAAATTTAGATAATCGTTCATACATACAATTTTTGCTTCAAGTCAGCAAATTGAAAAGGTTTAAAAGTATTTTAATATTCATTTTATTACAAAGTAAAATAGTTTTATCATTTTTATATGGTGTAATAAACGGCATTTAGGAAATAAAGTTTATAAAAAGTTATATTATTCCTGGTTTTCAATATGAGTCACTGTGAGTTCTTTGAATATGCAATATTTGCTTCTGACAGTAACTCTCGATGATAGTTTTGTGTATACTATGATCATTTTCCAAGGCTTCATAAAGAGATTTTTTAATTAAGCACATTATGGGATCTTAAATGGTTTGTACAACTGACGTTTGCTCCAGGGCGGATATGTTTATTAATGATTGGTTATAAGTTATACTTGGCCTGATCATCCATATGGATAAATACATTTCTATATTTGGTTCCATATTTGATTGATACATGACCTAATGTCTTTAATAGTACTTGAGATGTAGTGATTTTAATTTTGTTGCTAGTAGTTACAATGATTTTCTAATAATATGTGCTCATGGGTTCCACAAAATGGATTTTCATATTAAATGAGAGCATGTTTTCCCATTTTTATCTAATTTAACACTTTATTCAATACAAAAACAGAAAAATGCATGTTTTG
Source organism: Nematoplana nigrocapitula (assembly GCA_032274565.1). Lineage (NCBI taxonomy): Eukaryota > Metazoa > Platyhelminthes > Proseriata > Nematoplanidae > Nematoplana > Nematoplana nigrocapitula. The sequence goes on from JAUYWV010125391.1 coordinate 2,256, forward strand.
TATAAATATCATACAAAATTACCAAAAATCATCAAACAAATGATCCAGCAGTTAAAATGTCAGTCTCTATTAATCAATGTAGAACAAAGTAGAAGCAAAATGTGGTTGATGTGTTGCATATAGAAGCTGAGGAAGGAAATCCGAATATTTTTGTTGTCATTATATACTTATTAGATCCTCGGTATTAGTTGACTCAGAACAACTATGCTTATTGGCTGGCTTACACAATTATACAAATTTCCTAGAGCTACTTCAATTTAAAAAGTATATTATTAAAGTTATATTTTTATATTACTTAAAAATATTATATTTCATCTTCATTCATTTAAAATATGAAAAATTTCATATTTGTTAATTGTAAAATTTTTATTACACAATTATTGAAATATAAAATATATATATTTTAGGTGTTACAATGTTTGTAAATTTAATGTCAAATAAATTAAAATATAAAAATATTTTCACATTTAGTTAAATTTACAAAATATATGATTATAGAATTGTATGATAGTGCTAATAAAAATATGATATTTAGATTTCGAATTATTATATTAAAAGAATATAAATAATTAACTGAATATATATATTACCAAATGTCCCACACTGTTATTGTTTTGCACCTCTACAATTTATGCATTATAACTTAATTAAAAATACTTAAATTAATTTTAACCTTATTACTAAAAATAGTAATAGTAAATGTCAACAAATAATATTAAACTCACTGTCAATCTAGATTAGAAATCTATATAGTTTAATCTTTGTCTACATTGGAATATATTTAAATATAGATTTATCCTCATTTTAACACTAAACTCTTTTTTATATCATTTTCAGCAAAGAATAATATATTGAAAACCTTTCAATAAGTCCATTAATTGCTAAGAAGCATTTTAACATATTTATATGATGTCAAAAAATGGAGTGACATGTTTAAATTAGGGTGAAAACTATATTGAAATATATTTCAATATAAACAAAACTTCAGATATTATTTTGAAATATACAGTATAATATAATTTTATTGCTATTTATTTTCAATACAAATTGACTGTAAATAATGTTGAAACTATGATAATTTTTAAATACGAAAGCAAAACCCTGGCAAATATTGGAAACATTTATTGCTGGGCAATAGAATAGGGCACATGCCTAACCCTAACCCTGCCCTAGTCCAGTCCCCCATTTTCGGGATGCCCTGCAACATTTGTTTTATGAAATTTTCTGTGGCAGGTTTCCTTCTGCCCAAGATGGCCATTACACACCGTTTTTAGCCTCCTTGACCTCAACCCCGGCCTTGACCCCCTATGTTACCTGCAGGGTTTGAGGGGGTCACCCATGCAAAGTTTTGCATTGCTGGCACCAATGGTCTGGACACCCACCAGGAACAAACAAACTCTGCCAGATAAAAATGGCCATTTCACACCATCTTAAGCCTCCTTGGCCTCGACCCTGACTTCGGAGGTCGACCTTGCCCCCTCTATGTTACCCACAGGGCTAAGAGGGTCACCTATGCTAAGTTTCGGGTTGCTGGAACTAACGATTGGCCACCTTCTGCCCAAAATGGCCATTTCACACAGTTTTTAGCCTCCTTGACCTCGACCCTGACCACTTGACCTTGACCCCGACCTCACCCCCGTATATGTTACCTGCAGGGTTGAGGGGGTCACTCATGCAAAATTTCGGGTCGCTGGCACCAACGGTCCAGCCACCCACCCGGAACACACACATATACAGACAACTTGACAAATATATATAAGATTGTAAAGGTTTTTTATATAAAGAGTTATCTTCATGATAGCACAATTATATGAAAAATTATTAATATACTAAAATACAAGCATAAGCTAAGCAACAGGGAAATTAATAAAAACTCCTTTAAAGAAAATTAGTTGCTAGATTTATTAAGAGTTAATGTGAAGGGTTTATTTAATTTTAAGATAAAATTCATATTTAGCAGAATCTATGATGGCAAAATAAATTTAAAGACTACAATTATTACATGAGGCTAAAAGATAAATATTTACTGAAATTACCTTTAGAATTTTTACAAAGATGAAAGATAAAAAGGTGGACAATAAGAACAATGGTTAACATTGGTTTATTACAACATGTTTCGGTTATTCAATAACCATCATCAGGCTGAAATGTAAACACAATAATGAAAATAAACTACCAAATAAACTTAACACTAAAAAATAGATTATTACACACCCAAACTGTGAGACACTAAAAAAGTCCACAATTCAGAAAAACACGACAATTAAAACAAGGCTAGGAAAAAACATTAAGGAAATACAAAGCCCCACTGTTGGCAAGCGATCTATTTAAGTTAGGCTGATGTTCTTTGATGCCAATTGCCTCTTTCACTGCTAAGTCTAAATCAGATTGAGCACTTTCCACAATGGCAAAACAATCAGGCACATTATCCCTGCACACAATACAATCACTCAAGTGGGTCTGCACAGCACTTCTCCCATTGGGGTATTTGGCAATTCTTTGGCCTAGGTGGTGTTTGGTACGACCAATGTAGGTCATGTCAGGATCTCCCCAACAAGTAAACTTGTATACCACATCAGCCTAATTTAAATAGATCGCTTTCCAACAGTGGAGCTTCGTATTTCCTTAATTTTTTTCCTAACCTTGTTTTAATTGTCATGTTTTTCTGAATTGTGGACTTTTATTAGTGTCTCCGAGTTTGGGTGTGTAATAATCTATATTTTAGTGTTAAGTTTATTTGGTAATTTAATTTCAGTATTGTGTTTACATTTCAGCCTGATGATAATTATTGAATAACCAAAAAAACATGTCATAATAAACCAATGTTAACCATGTTCTTATTATCCTTCTTTTTATCTTTCATCTTCATAAATTTTCTCTGCCAAAACTTTTTCATACCTATAGAATGTTCCTAAATTCATTTGGACATGTGGTGCTTGGTTTTTCCAAAATATTATAAATAGTAGAATCAATCTAGCAAGAAAATTGGTAAATCACACCAAAAGATTTAACTTCAAAAGTGTTCAAAATAAACAAATTTATCTATATTCAAAGCCTTGTATATATGTGCAACTGGCAAGAAAGAGTTTCCAATAAAGAGGATGTTTATATATAATTTCTTAAAAGATATTTTATCAATTTTCCTGTTATATACACTCTATGTTTGTGTTATTGTGTAAAAAAATGTTTTGTAAAATTGTGTTCATATTTTGAAATTTGCTCATTTGTAATTGAATATATTATACTGTATATATTTATATACTAAATATAAATATATATATATATATATATACTAGCTGGTATACCCAGCATTGCCCAGGAGGAAATTGCTGTTCTATGGACAGTGCGGGAAGCGGTGGTGATAGTTGGCTATTGTTACACTTTAGACAACCGTAGAGTAGCGTACATACCATCGCCTGCCTGTCAGCCACAGGCAGTCGAAGAGCAGAGCGAAATCCGATGACTTAATGTCCTGCACCGCCTCTCATTGACTGGCTTGTTAGCTGTCATACTGTTAATAGATTTATTGACCTTGGAGGTCAACCTCACCCCCTCCTATGTTATCCGCAGGGTTGGGGGGTTCACTCATGCAAAGTTTTGGGTTCGTGAAACCAATGGTCTGAGTGGTAACCCCAAATAGACAGACAGATAGATTGACAAATATATATAAGATATGTTTTGCTTTGGCAATTTTATCAACTTTAAGTTTATTAATTTATTCAATTGATTTTGTATTATAAATTCTACTGAAAAATTGTGTAAATTTGACATAGATTAATTTTAATATATAGTATATATATATATATATATGATTTATGATTTATAAATATAGAAAGTATAAAATGGTAATAATTTAGTAAATATATTTTATTTCTATCAGATTTTATCATAGAAATTAGAATGATACTATTGAATTAATTTTATAGAATAAATAGGTTCAAATTTATTTAATAAAAATGAAAATGTAATTTAATATAAAATAAATTTAATTATTTTAAATATATTTTTATATAAATTATTATTTTAAAATTATTTATTTATTTATCTATTAATTCATAATTTGACTAAATAATATATAGTTATTAATATTGTAGATTATGTATGTAAAATATGAAAATAATTTATAGTTGTATTATATAACTATAAGTGTGTCCAAAAAGCAAAAGTAGTTATTTTAAATTCATTTGCAAATAGTATTACATATGGAATATATATCATGTAGTTAAAATGCTTATTTTCTTGTCTTAGAATAAAAATGACAAATATATACTTACAACAGCATTAAAGCGGAGAATAAGCCTGCTTATAGATCCTTTTTCAATGACATATTTCTTTGATAATTTTTCAGAAACATAACCACCACATAAATCCCTTTCCGCTAAAAGCAGTGAATCACAAAATGTCAGAATAAATATTGCATATATTAATATCCATGAAGTGATAGTATTTTTTAAGCGATAATGCATTATTCAATCGAATTGCTGATAAAGATATCATCACATAAATTTAGAGTCAGCAATTTTTCGAGGAACACTAAAAAATTACATGTTGCGCGGTTTATGTAATGACCTAGAAAAATAGGTCATTATCGAGATAGATTAAAAACGTGCAGATTTTATTTATCCCTTTTAGTCATTAGGGGCCATTAACAAATAACGTTACGTAGGAGGGGTGGGGGTAATTGCTTCTGCATAACGCCGCGTACGAGGGATGAGGGGGTATATGCGGTTGCGTTACGTTATGCTAATATATTTTTTTAGTAAACTGAGTATAGTTAATTGATTAAGTTTGAAATATCATTAGATTTTGAATTCCATACTATAAGTATTTTTTTCAAACATGTGTTAGCATCCATATTAACGAGTTCTGATTCACCCTGGATGTGTGTGCTAAGATTGATGTTGTTTTGTACTTTATCTGAATTAGCAGTGAACTTAGAATAGTTACTACCTGTTTCTGTTCTTCATCAATAACTTAATTACAGATAGCCTACATTTTTTGTAGTTTTTGCCCACCTAATGGTCATATTGGTCATATAGTCATAATAGTCAATTTTTATATTGGCTATTTTGGTTTATCTGTCTGATATGTATATTTTCTACGCATTTGTTAATTACCAAAATGGTTCACACTTTATCAAGTGATCGAATGGTCAAAAAATTTTATAAGTATTGCCAATTGTGTTTGATCTCATATAGTTTTCTTAATTCAGTTTTCTCCTTAAACATATGTAAAAAATAAAAATGACGAATCAGTATATTTTTCGATAATTTAAATGAAATATACCATTTCTTCAAACAAACCCTTATTTCATGGTTGTATAAACGGTTAAAATTTAATGTATTTTTTCCAAATACCTCAATACTATTTTCCGTCTATATAAAGTCTCCATACAAACTGAAACTGTTGTCTATAGTCCAAGTGAACATAACGCAACAAAAATACACTATTCAATTGAACCTGTGAGTCACGATGTGATTTCACAGGTAATGAACAAACATGGAAGAGAATATAAAAGAGAACATTGAGACGGAATAAAGTAAAATGAACCAAAGAGAACTGAACATAGTTGTTCACATGGTCGTACTTTCATGTTCGATCGAGGAATGCACCTTCCAGACCATGGAAGGGTCAGAATTGATTCTCATCACCCTTTTGAACAACAACTTTCTCGGCCACCATTCAAATGACTTCGTCATGCGTCCAAGAGGTCCAAAGCTGGAACGTGCCAAACAGACATGCAAACTGTTTACGAGATGTTGGGAAGCATTCTCCCGCGTCCTCATCTCTTCCAATGTGCCTCAGAGACGTCATCCGTCATCGTATGCGGACATAACCACTATATAGACTCGTTGACGAAGTGATAGTAGTCATGCGGTCTTTTTCGGTCGTCTCCGTATCCACCAAGATGTGATGTCTTGGGAGCTAAAAAAGACCAGAATATATGCCGCACAATAGCGTGATCACCCTTGTTGAAGACAAAGAGATAGCGCGCAACGCCTTTCCGAACTTCTCACTTTTCGAGGTGTCGTTCTTCAAACACGCAATGGCACCTAACGGAAGAGAAGAGAAGACTAACCATTCGGCGGACGCCACTTCCAGGCATCCGCCGCATTAGGAGAGGTGAACATCCACTAACTGGCGCTTAGGGATGACGATCAAATTGAGTCCGTATTTACAGTGGCGATTTGGCGCGATACCGAGGACCATACTTCGATTTTATCGGATCGCATTGCCGATAAAAAGCAAAAGGATCCCGCAATTATGCACGATCTGGTTGACCCGTTGGAAAGGGATTTTCTGTTTGCCCTCGTAGTGTGCCTTACGACGCTCCATTTTGACCCCACAGGGAGTTTCTTTTTGTCTCGGATGGTGTCATTATTTTCCAGGACCGAATCGTCATACCAACTTCACTCCGACGTCTTGTGCTGGAAATTGTGCATGCTACACACCAGAACATCTCTCATCAATGGAGGTACACGCTCGCACCATTGTCTTCTGGCCTGGAATTCCCGTTGACACACAGACGAAGCGTCAGAATGCTGCGACTGGCAGGAATCTCTACATTCATCAACAGCAATATCATCTTCTATCCCATTTGGATCAGTCTTTGTCGATTATTTCGACTTTTTTGCGACATTCTCGAGCACCCCAATGGGCAACGATTATTGCCCACTACTAATGGGAAGTGAAGACCGATTCCCCCCCTGGCATACTACTCTATTATGATAGTTGTGATGCAGAGGTGGGCATCAGTATTAGCTGCAGAGAACAGAGGCAACAGGAGGAGACGCCGAACAGTTTTTGTTCATCCATGACGGACTTAGTCGTTGCACCGCGATGGGTAATGTCTGTTAGCACCTGCTTTTTGGACAGCCACTGAAATTAATCATGAAAGGTTGACCTAGCCGAGAATCGAATCAGGGAACCTCATTGTTCATGCAAACGCGTTGCCACTACACCACTTCGGCGGTCTCCATTATTTGGTTGTGAGTGATCGACTCTACGGATGGGTGGAGGTTTTCACGTTGACGTTAGGAACGCTTCAGGCTTTATCAGATGTCTTCGAAACTTATTTGCTACACTTGGGGGCGTTGTCAAGCGATGGCGGGACAGAGTTCAAGTCTAGTGTCGAAAAGGCTTTCCTATCCAGCTTGGGCGTGAGACACTGTATATCGTCCGTCTACCACCCTCTGTTAAACGAGGGCAGAATTCGCAATCCTCCGAAAGCCTTCTTTATAAAACGTCGGTCCGACAGCAGCCTGGGACATTGATAAGTTACTGCGCGCAATGTTACAATTACGCAATACCCTGGATCCAGATTGTAACATATCGCCGGCGCTTACAATCTTTGGACGGCCTCTCCGGAACTCGTTCTCATTTATGAACCGCTTGGAGAAGTTTACGAACCCCACTATATCAGCTACGTGGCGCAAGACGTGATCCTGAAAAGAGGTTGCGCTCCGGACCAGATTTTCCACTCCCTATCGGCGATAGATGCTTCGTCCAAACTCAAAGCAGTGGGACAGGACAGGCACGCGGTCCTCTGACTCTACGCAACCGGATATCCTAAGGGCATTTGTTTCAGCTTCCATCACACTATACCCAGTTCTCCCGTGGCCCCGTCACTCGCTCGCAATGAGCCACTTAAAAAACCACAGATCGTCTCATGTAATGGACCATCAACTGGGACAATCAACGCGGCGACACAATTGCCACCCCGTTGGTATAGACACGTGTACAACTCGTTGAAAAGTTATTGTTTTGTTACATCTATATCGTTGAATTGTTTTCGTTTTGGTATATTCTATTGATAAATAATTATCGTATTGTTAGATTTACAGTATATTGTTGAAATGTTTTAGTTTTGTTACATTTATATTGTTGAAATGTTTTCGTTTTGTTACATTTATATTGTTGAATACTTATTATTTATTTGTACAAACATTCGACCATAGCATCAGCAGGAACCCTTTTTCACCATACTGTCACCACGTTATATGCGAGCAGATATTGATTGCACAAAAATGCTCAAGCTCAGTACAATAATAGCAATAGACTATGGCGATTTCATTATATATGGAAACGCCCTTCAACAGCGCCCATCGGGTTTTCAGAAACACATAATCTCCATCCGATGTGTGGTCAAAGTAAAATTTATCAAGCAAGGACACCTTTAAAAATGTGTTAGTCAAGAGACGGCGCGGCGTGTACACTCTGTAAAAAGGTGGTTTTCATAACCCCAAAACAGTTTTTCATTTTGGTTCCCACATAAACCCGTTTTTGGGTTTTTCATGAAAAACCGTTTAATGGTTTTTCACGAAAACCTCTTTTTAATATAGTTTTACACGAAAACCCTTTTCAATATAGTATATTAATTTTTTTAGCGGCATCTACTACTTATGATTTAAAAATTCATGAAAAATTGATTTCATGTCTATTGTAGAAACTCAGGGATTTTCGGCAGAGGTGGGATATCGAACCCACGTCCTCTGATCCACATTTCTGCTGGTCCGCATCTTATCTCACTCGACCATCCGTCTCGTGGTTGATAAACTGGTTTGGAGTTGATGTCTATCGTAAAAATTCGGGGATTTTCAGCAGAGCTGGGGCTCGAACCCATGCACGTCCGCTGGATCCAAATTTCTGCTGGTTCGCGTCTTATCTCGTTCGGCCATCCGTCTCGCTATGATTTTAAAAATTTATCTGAAAAGCTTTCACTTTATGTATAATTCTATTTTTTCGAATAAATAATTATTTTTATTCAAGTGATTAATCCGACGTTGATTCGACGATGACTCTACATATTAGATTCGACGCTGAAATTTGACATTTGGTAGACGTTGAAAACCCATTTTGAAATGAAAAACCGTCTCGAAAACCCCTTTTGCGGCTGAAAAACCATTGAAAAAAACTTTTTTTGTAGTGCAGCAAGCTTGCTCAATGCAATTATGTCACGACGAAGCACTCGTCCCGGCGTGAAAAACAATCGGGGCCCCCGAGGGGCTACCGCCGGGGCGACGCCGGGCCAGTTCCTCTGCCGCGCGCCGGGCCCCGACCGGGTCAAATTTTAATAAAACAACTCGAAAGTAGTGTGACTTTTAATTACTATTTGTTAGGAAATAAATTTAAATTAAATTTACAATAGCTATATTTTCTGCATATAGTAGTAGTAAAGATTTGTACCTCCCGAGCACACCCCGCG
>JAUYWV010125402.1:0-11459 GCA_032274565.1 Nematoplana nigrocapitula
AATTATACTACTTTTTAGTAGTATATGGGGTATACTAAGGGAATAAAAATTCTAGTAATTATGACTATAGGGCGCCACCGGGAAGTTCTGATAAGGACCGAAGGGAAACCTATCGAACCGCGAAACACTCGATTGACATAGCTGTCAGGCAGGGACGAGGGAAACTAAATGCAGGCCGAGCTAGGACTCGAACCTGCTACCTTCATTCACTATTTAACTTCAATATAAAAAATTGGGAAATTACTCATTTTGACAGAGTCGATATAAAAAGTTTTTCTAATATGATCCCACGGTAATACCAGATAATTCAAATAGTGCGTCGCGACGTTTGTGGTTCCTGTCATTTAATAAATGCTTCAAAACAAGAATGTGAATTGAAAACAAGCTCGTTTGAGGAAAAGTTTAAATGAGATGATGCACTTTTCAGCAATAACGAAAAAAGCCCCAGTGCGTGCCTTTTCCTGATTGGCAGATTTCAACAATCGTATTGAAATACGATACACTTTAGAAGGTAGAATTTTCACTCAAAAGGCCACGATATCTCTCTCACTCACTGCCACTCACAGATACACACACCGCTTATACACGCACACTCTCCTCACTCTCCCCTCCCAGGGATTACAACAAAAGTAAATCTTTCATTCGAAGACCTCACCTCTTCTAGCTGCACGAGAAGCTTCTTCAGTGCATCCACGGTGTCAGTAAGTGCTTGTCTTTCGGCCGCCCATCCAGCCTCCATCCTGGACAGCTCCTCCTGGACAACCGCGGTCACCCTCAATTCGGGCGGAGGTGTAACTACACCTTGTTCTGGCCCGGCAGAGAAGCGGAGCGAACTGTTAACAGCGGCACCCGCATGGATATTTTCGGCTTCCGACAGTGAAAGCAGTTGGATCCCTTCCCGGTAAATGCGATTGAGCAGGATCTGTGGGTTAGAGGGAAAAAGACAGACACACTGAACTAACACATAATACAAAATCCAAACAAAGAAATAAACAAAAAAGAAATTAAATTGAAAGTGAGATAATGAGTTTATATTTAGGATACATTTTCTACCTTAAATAGGACATGAATTTCAGTTTAATCGTTTGTTTAATTTCGTTGTAGTAGTTTTCAGCATCGCAACATGCCACTACTATGAGTAGTATAATATTAGGTGAAATTAAAAATAGAAACTTTATCGGAATTGATAGCTTTTAAAGAAACTAAACATCTAATAAAAATACTGCTTATAAAAAATAAATATTTATGCGCATCAATTTTTCAAGATATACATATATTATCGGTCTTTAAAACATCCAACACAAAATAGATAACTAACACACGGCGGGTCTCGAACCCGCCCGTAATCTTCTGCTCATCCATTAGGTCACGTCATTCTAAAACAACTAAGACCCTTTTGATAGAGATGCGATGACTTCTAAAAGCACAGCGTAACATATATTTGTGAAGATACAATTTTAATTAGCTACAATATATGCACTAAATTAATATTACATTGACCAAGTTAACCCCAATAAATTGAACCCAATTTAGTAACGTCAACGGTCGATGACTAATTTGAAGTACAAAATGTGTAGCTTGCACTCCTGTTAATATTTTTTAAAATCTATCTTATTTATTTCTGCACAGAGGCATACTGCTGCACCACTTAGACATACCATGTTCTCATTTCATCTACGCAAGAGGGAACGTTTTTAAAGTGATACTCTCTCGCATCAACTCTCACATTGATACTACAGGCGGCTACCCTATAAAAGACTCGATGAACAATTGCCAACGGTGTTATCAACGTTTCTTCTCAGTATTTTATAGAATTAAATAATGAAGTACATGACTGAGGACTGGACTGAGCAGCTGCGCGGCTACTCGGCCAAACTAGTTCAGAATAAAACCATTCAATTGGCGAAAATCGGAGGCGGTTCATATGGCACCGTCTACGCCGGCTCCCTACCCGGGCATGGCATAGTGGCCATAAAACAAATGCTCATCGGGCCCCGTGTCGATTGGGCGAGCATTCGACGCGAACTGACCATCACCTACCGGGTCCGTCATTCGCACATTGTCCGCATGTTGGGCATGTCCGAGAGGCCAGACCGAGTCTACATGTACCTCGAGTTGACCCCCGGTGGCACTCTCCTGTCTCTTCTCAACAATCACCTCCAACGCGTTCTGCTACCGAGCGAGGCGCTGCCCTACTTTCTGGACACGGCCTCGGCCCTCCACTACATCCACACCGAGTTGGGCCTCGTACATTTCGATGTCAAGATGGACAACGTTCTTATCGGGGCTGATGGCCATTGCAAACTGGCTGACTTCGGCCTAGCACAGCAGGTAATTTATTGCGTGTCCATATTGGAATTATGAAGAGGCTTCAAGTACGACAACATGTGCGGTAGGAAATTTGCATACTCTGTTGGTCGATCAACTGGAAAGGCCGTATGCAGTCGCTTTCTCTATTCTTTATGTTTCCTCCAGTAGGTCGGGGCCTCACGTGACCCTTCGATCGTGAATTACAACAACAAAAACGAACTGGAAAAGGTCATACTACTGTATAATATAGAATGAGGGGCTTTTGCTGTTTCGACCACGGAGTTCTTGCGCACTTTCTCATTAAATCTTCCTTCTATTTTCCTTGCAATTCCATATGTTTCTACAGTATAATATAGGTTAAAATTAAAGATTATTACCGGAATTGCTATAACGACAGGATCACTTAAAATTTCGCAGGACTTTTGCCGGTCGTTCGACAACCTGATACACATACTGCACACGCTCATGGCTTTAAAACATTTTGCCATCAATAACGAAAATTATAAGCTGTTCTGCCTGCTGACGAAAAACACAGTGCAGTCCACCCCTACTACTGGCACTTCAGTAGTATTTTCTCCGGAAAGGGGTGCCTAAATGCGGCTATCATTCCACATGGGTTTCCCCAATTATGCGTACTGATTAAACAAGCGCAAACTGTGTCTTTGCAGGTCCCATTAGGCCAGGCGATACGGGCGCCTTTCGCGACCGCCCACTGCACCCACCTGCCCCCGGAAATGACTTCGACCTTCAACCTGGTCTTCCACACCGTCGACTGGTACTCCCTGGGCGTGCTCCTCTATGGACTACTCCACCGAGCTTTGCCCTACACCAAGGACTATTACATGCCGCCGATAGACGCACATCTGGGACCCAACGTGCACCACCTCCTGCTGGGCTTGATGGAACTCGATGCGAGACGACGCTTGGGCTCCGGCAGCCAGCTGTTCGCCCATCCTTGGCTCCTCGAGCATCCCCTCCTCTCACGGACCTACACCAGCTCCGGGGCCGAAGGGGTCTACAGCCTCGTCTGCGACAAGGCGATTCCAGTGAGCTTCCAGCCAACCACCCAATCCGACCAGGTTGATCTGATGACGGCGTTCGACGAGCAGCACCACACTCAAATCTACCCCATCAACCTCCCCGACTTCAATCAGCCAGCTACGACAATCCCAGTGAGCGATAAACAACGCTGTCCAGCCCATTCTCTGATCCAAGCCGATGTCAGTTTAGCCGTTGGGGGAAGTCTTTGGCACATCTGCACCGACTTCCTCCAACGGGGACTCACCCCCCGAGAAGCATTCTTCTACTTCGCCGAAATCACCGAGGCCCTCATTCATCTCCATTCCCACGGCATCGTACACACCAACCTCACCCCGAAGCGGGTGTACATCGGCTGGAACGGTCACGTGATGCTCGGACATCCACCAGCTGGCCAATCGTGTGAGAGATCCACATACCCGCCGGACAAACGCCCTAACCACTGGCCTCCAGCTGTCCTAACAACGCAAAGCATCCACCACGCCTTCGATTGGTTCTCACTGGGCAGCCTCCTCAAATGGGCAATCAACAACAAAAGCCCATCTGTTTCTACGAGGCCAATTTCTCCAGCTTTGGCCCACCTCATCGACCAACTCCTTCACCCGGATCCCCACCAACGACTGGGGGGATCCCCGAGAGACGGGCTCGACGTCTTGGAACACGCCTGGGTCAGAGAAAACACATTCGACATCCGGGGCAGCTGTCAAATGCAGGCAGAGTTTCGATTGTTCATCCAAAACAAAAAACTCCAGCCGCCTTTCCGGCCCCATGCACAACCGTGTTTGCAACGGAGATAGGCGTCTAGTTTTTGCAGGACAAAAACCACATATACATGCGCATATAAATGGCAGAAAATAAATTACATCTTTCTAAACACAGAATATTTAATCCATATCCAGAAACTAATTAAACTGACTTCTATAATTATACGCATGAAAACAACAAGGGAAACCAAGCTTTTAATATTTAATACCACTATTTTGCTTACGAACCTCATAGTATTATAAATGTTTAAGACAATATACTACTATTTATACATTTTTCTTGTATTTACGATTAGGGGGTCTTCTACCTCACGGTCCCAGAGGCACCCGGAAGATCCGGTATCAGACCAAGTGAACCCTTTCAAGCCGCTAAACACTTTCAGCTGAGACGTCTCCTGTCAACAACTTCTTCGAAGCGAGATGTTGTCGGTTTCTTCGTCTCGTTCATCGCGCCGTTGGTATCCTGCCATACGAGATTTCCGTTGCTCGCTTCCTTCAGTTGGCTTACCGTCGTTCGCTTGATGGCCGCTTTCGTGGTGGTGATGTCGATCGGTACTTCTTGCTGTGGTAGTTCCGTCGTTTCTCCCGCCAGATGATCTGCTATTTCGTTCCCAGCGATGTTGCAATGGCTTGTGACCCACTGAAGGAGCACTCGCGCTGATTCTGAGATTGCCAGGATTTTCCTCTATATGCAGATTAAAAACTGTTTTTCTGGTCGAGTGGACCATTCGCCAGGCTCTGAATTGCAGGCCGTGAATCAGAGTTTATTCTCAGCGATTCTTACGTCCAACAGACAGAGACCTTATAGAGATGCGGGGATGCTTCAATGACTGCCTGTTTTATTTAATTATGTCCATATCAAGTTTCAACTAAACCAATATATCAAAATCATACGAAAATTCATCTTACAAATTAATTTTTGCGATCTTTAGAAATCCCGCCCTAAATTATTTTTCAGCACTGCTACCTACTGTACTACCGTGAATAGTGTGATTTTATTTGAAAATCATATCAAAACTTTATCCATTAGGCAACGTCGTTTTGAAACAACTGAAAGCAATCTCAAATTCCTGAGAAAATCGACATTGAACGTAAGAGTGACGGACATACAGACAGACAAACAGACCCTTATATAGAGATGCGCGGACGCATTCAAAATTCTTAGGTTGCAACCCGCATATGCCCGGAAATAAAGTTCAAACAGCATATCCGGCCCGTCTCACCTTGACCCTGAAAGGAATGGATCGGTCTCCGGTGTCTATCAGCTGACCGAAATCTTCGATGAAAACCCCAGAAGAGGAAGTGGTGGCCGGTGTGCCCAGCGTGCGCGCGACAAACTCCTCCGGGGGCATGGTCACCGAGGAGGCGTCGTCACTGGTGTGCTCCTCCTCCTCGTCGGCGAATGAGATGGCATCTGCCCGGTCTAGTAGCCCTGCAGCGTCCTCCTCCTCCTCCTCCATGAGACAAGCATGGCTAATTGGCCGAGAACCGTCAACAGCAGCCGGAATCGAGCCGTCAGCAACCACCAGCTCACTCGAGGGCGTAGTCTGTCCCAAGAAGAGAAGGAAGAGATTTGAGTACAAGCGGAAACTGATACCACAAAAATAGCAAGAACCAATATCGATTTGGTTCAAAAGATAATTGATCCCAGTCCGATAAATGATGAATAAAATCATTAAATTAGTTGGCTAGAATTCGTCTAGAACCATTGTTATTTTATTATTTAACTGATACCAACAGCATTATCTGACTCACTCTGGCACCACCATCCCCGTCCACCCGTCGCTTGTCCCCCCGTCCAACAAAGGCCTCCCGCTCCTTGGTCAAATCGGTGACACAGACGGAGAGATTATCCCTCTCCAGCACCACCTCGGACAGCCTGTCGGTCAGGTCGGTCAGACGCGCTCGCAGACTGTCCCTCTCTGTTGTCATGGTATCGAGGCTATGCGTGAGGCTCTCGCGTTCCCGCCTCATTTCCTCCGCCTCAACCCTTGTGGTGAGCTCATTGGACAGATTGTCGCGCTCTTGGACCAATGAGGTGACTTGTTCGACCAACTCGTTGATACGTTCGGAGAGTTCGCGAGTCTCTTCAGTTCGCTGACTGCAGGCAGATTGGAAACAAAGCACAAGGGAGATGTGAATGTTAGCAACATACAGCTAAAACAAAAGACCCACCGAATACGCTCAAGGCTTCAAATAAACAGTTTCAAGCTACTGATTATAAATATGATGACGTCTTTCTGGATTTTCTCATAACGGAATTTGATAACATCCCTCGACCCGACAGGTTCATTTATTCTCTAAAGTCTAAACATTACATAATTTTCTAAGTTTAAGACGAATCCTTAGATGAATCAAACTTGATTGCAATTGATGCCTCGAAAATTTCGATTAGTTTTTCTCATGAGCTTGTGAAGAAAGTCGAGTCGTCTTTGTGATCAATGTCTCTGAAAATGATTGGTTCTTCATATCTCTTTCAATAATGTAGCTACCTCTCCTTCTTACTTGAGGCTGAGCCGGACAGTCTCCAACTCGCGCCTCTCCGAGTCCCTGGACAGGCGGAACTGTTCGGCCCGATGTCTCTCGGCGGCCAGTTCCTCAGAGACCTGCTCCACCTGACCACCCAGTTCGGTCCGGGCGGTCTGGGCGGCGAGGAGTTGACCGGCAGAGCTTGCCAATTCGTCCCGAAGCGAGCTGGCAGTCGATTCCAGTTCGGACAGGTGTTCGCGGAGGCCGGCAATGTCGGAGGCCAGCTGGTCCTAGAACACAGTCAGATGCTGTTTATTATAATTCTCGATCGACGGTACGTCTCAGCGTCCCGACCTCCCGGAGCAAAGAGAGAGGGGGGAAAGGTAAGGAAAGATACAAAAATGAAACCAAGAGGAAAAGAAGAGAGTAGAGAAGAAATAGAGAAAAAAGAGAGGGAGAGAAGAAAAGGGGAACATAGAGAGAGAAAAAGAGGAAGGGAGAATTAAGAGAGGGAGAATTTTCAATTCCCTGATTTTGCAATATAATGTACTGTACATGATTAATACAACTACAACAACTCGATATTTACAATATACTGCATTTTTTACAGTCTTCACGGTGTCCACGCCGGCGCCCACATGGCAGATATGTGATCAATAATACCTACTAATTAAAAGCTACATATATTAAAAAGTTGGTTTAAGCGAGCGAATTTTTTTATACTTTGTGTAGATATAAGCGTAAAATTGATAAAAAAGGAAAAATAAAGTCACTCGGTTTTCCCCTGATATTCACTTTTATTTTCATTTTCCCTGATGCGGGGGAACCCTGGAAAGAGGAGAGAAAAGGAAATGAGAAAAGCGAGACATGAAAAAGAGCGAGAGAGAAACCATATTATCTCAAGGAATGCAACAAGCACTTTTACCCGCCACGAGAAGGCGGTTGCATGGGTCTCCACATATACAGTTGATCAACCACCTTCACGCAGTCAGATATCAAGTAGCCGTATAGCTTCCTTGATTTAGTCCTTTTGTTCTATTTTAATCACCATGATGGTCTAAACTGAATGATGATTGTGTGCTGGATGTTGGCAAGTACAAGAGGTAGATCTTTCTGGGAGCCCGATTAAGCACTCAATTGAAATAAAGCTCTACAATGGTCTAAAGTAGGCCAGTTAGTCTAGTAGATTGAATTAGGTTCACTTTCCCGTAAAAAATACAATGTCAATTGTACATTTTCCCAGAATTCTAGCCAACCACCCAATGTGAGCTGGTATTTGGCGAAAACTGTATGGATGATATACTAATTTCCAACTCCGAGTAAAGTTTTAGCGACCCAGTCACCAGATGTCATTTCTAAGGAAGATAGTAGAGACTGAAGGTGCCAACAAAGTGTGTATAAAAACTGCTCACTGACCTTTTCATCCCTGGCCACGTAGAGATCTTCCTCCCGTTCATCCACAACATTCTGAGCCTCCTTCAACTGTCGCTGTAGAGTGGCCACTTGTGATTCGTAGCTCTCCTGGACATGCGGGCATAGACATATTAGAACAACCGTATCTGTACGTCTATGGAGAACAAAATGGTCTTTGCTTGGTTGTCGTGGGGACTTTACATAATTACATTTTTACAGTGGACAAAAATCCGAGAAACTAACACCGACTATGTGAACAGGGGCGAATGAAATATGGCACAACTATGATATGATCGAAATCAGCTTTTATTCATATACAATATAAATACATAGAATGTCAATACAAGACTATTTAGTAACATATAAGCTAAATGAAGTAATTTATGAACAGATAATGGAAAAAATAATTCATGCCCCAAGTATTTTGTCATAAAGTGCAAGTAAGAACATACTAATAAAAATGAGATTAGCGAACATTGAATGACCCAACAAAGAATGCAAAGTTGTACTGCTCACCTTCAACTGCGGCGGTGCTTCCAGAGCTTCCTTCTGCAGCTGTTCCACCTCACTCTGCTTCTCCTCCAGCATCGACTGAACGGTGTCGAAATCTTCTTGAAGCTCAGTCTGCAATTGAGAAACAGTTCAAGGAAAACCATAAAGGGCAAAAAATCAACCACCTTCTTCGCACTGACGATAGAGATTGGTATAAGTTCGTCGGAAGCAAAACACACCAGGATTAGAAAACGACCGAACCAACCAAGGTTGGCAAAATGTAGGAGGAGTAATGGGAAAGTTGGACGCGGTAAAATGTTTCGCAGAACAGTTTTGGGGTGACCAATCAATTCAACGCGGAGACAATTAAATCCTCCACAAGTGTGAATGAATTTAATCCAAAAGCCCGCAATTTAGTGTTCAGGGTGGCCACTCTCAAGTCCAAATTATTTTCCCCGACTTTTTGGAAGAGAGAAAGTCACAGGACAGGAATGAGAAAAGAGCAGACAAGAATGAAAATTACTGACAACAAATAATGTAGGCCTGTATTTATATGAGGGCAGGTACAAAATATAAATTTTAATAAAAACCTATTTCAACGAATATAGCAAGCAGGAAAAATTGTAGTTAAATTATATTTTAAAGAAAGCTAAAATATTCCCCAACTTTAAGGTATACTATTTTCCCTGATTTTTCAACAAAATCATGTAATTTCCCTGACCATGCCTGTTCTTCCCTGACATTCAATGATTTCATGGTTCACTGGCCATCCTGTCCAACTGTCAAGGCAGTGATTGAACAATTTGTGTCATATCTGCTTAGCAACTTGATTTTATTTTGTAGATTGTCCCTTTCCTTGTATCTGCAGGTGTGTGCTTAAGTGTATATGTGTATTGTTGTCAATGTGCTTCTGGGATTTAATCTTCAATGATTGTGGACTTTTTGTAGTTAATGAATAAACTTTTATAAGCACAACTAGGCATAATATGTAATTATATTACAATTAAACTAAGTTTCATTTTGAAAAGGTAAAAAAAATATTTTAGCTAAGCGAATAGGGGGTCCTAAGACCCCCAGGACCCCCCTTGGATACACCCATTGTCACTACTGCCAGATATATTTCAAAATTGACATGCTTGTTTCAACCATAAAATATAGCTTTAACCATAAAAGTTACCAGAGGTTGAGATTACTGGAAGATACACTGTCCAAGTGAGAATTGAACCAAGACAAGTTCCCTGGTGATATAGATTTTCTTTTTTAACCTGCTAACACCTGTCATGCAGTTTCAAGTATTGAAAGCTAATTTACGAAAGGGAAACAAGAAATCAAAGATATTGTAGCATTTCTCAAAATTCTAAATATTTAGCAATGAACAATGTTTACTGAGGTTGTCAAATTAGTTAATCAGATTCTCGTTATATCAGCAACAAATGCAGTCAGTGAATGCACCTTTAGTGTCCTATTAAGAAGAGTAAAGATGTTACAAGACTGAACACTGAATAAAATTCTGTAACTGTAAGTGCGATCCCTTTAATTAAATAGATTAAATAATTACAAACAGGGTTTTCTCTTTTGGAATAAATTTATTTCAGTGATGGACAAATTTCCAGCAATACTGTGAAATTTTGGAAATCCTTGCTGTGAAATCTTGAAATTTATTGATTTTAACTATAAATCAGTCTTTTTGGTTAATAATTTACATATTCTTATCTAATTCATGCTGTGAAATTCACAGCAAAAAAAATATTTTCAGAGGACATGTCCTCCAAAAAACAGTACTTTATTCCAAAGGGGCCAACTGGTTATACTTCATAGGTCAGTGGTTGCTATTCACCACTCACCAATAAGTTTGAGTGTTGTAATTACTAGTAAACATTTGAGTGTGAAGGCCATTTATACTCAAGGAATAATAACAGTGCTTTTAGAAATTACATTTTGAACGAATGGGCTTTTTTAATTATTATAATTTTCGGCTTGACATTCAATATGAAAATTCCATAGAATTACAAATGATTGTTTCGAAAACCTTTAGTATAGCAGCCATACATTATATCATTACCACTATTAGGTATTACTTATAATAATTTTAAAGTAACATGTAGTTTAGATAAATACTTTATATTTTACCGACAAATTTCAATTAAAATAACGCAATAGATCAAAATTGCCTCGAAAGATAATAATATAGAAATGTAAACAAATTTCTAGATATTTTCATAATTACATATAAGTCAATTAGTTTCCTGAATCTCGACTCCTCTGTCAGGTCAAGTCCAATCTGCTACTGGTAACATGTAAACCATTAGAATCAGTAACAAATATCTGTCTCTGTTTTATGGTAGGTATAAGGGAGTTAATTAGAGATATATGTTATGGTTTGTCCACCTGGTAAAATCATAGAAGTTCCGGCAAGGAGATGAAAATGAAGTGTGTAGGGGGATCTCACAGCACATAGCTTTGTCAACTGTTTTGCCCAAACAATTTTTCGTTGTAATGATCGGGGCGTGTCACATAATTCTTTTTTATACAACTGCGTGCAGCTGCCAAGCAAACCAAACGCTTTTTACATCAAATCCGCAAAGCTGGTGAACGTAAAGAGTCAGGATGAGGAGGTAGAAATTTAGTATTATGGAAATGAGAGAGATTAGATTGGTTTAAACTGGGCAAGTCAAAGTAAACGACGCGAGACGCTCATATACTTTCGAATTCAGAAATATACACCATCTATGGGAATTAGCAGAAAGAGTAAACCTATGACGAAGAATGTCTTGAGTGGCGGGCAACAAGAAGAGAGCAACAGCAAATTTCATAGAAAAAAGGATAATAATGAGTTAGAAATTGATATGCCCTGCATTGTAACGTTAATTGACGTTGCTGCAACGTTACAGTGTACCGTTACTTTTGCACCATTTTACGTCACACTGTAACGTTACAATTTGCGACGTTCAGTAACGTTACAATCTGAGACGT
>JAUYWV010125413.1:0-11459 GCA_032274565.1 Nematoplana nigrocapitula
CTGGTATTAAAAATGGAAATGGCCCGTTTATGTTCTTTAATACGGCAATCTAAATTCCTACCAGTTTCCCCAATATATACTTTCTTGCAATTCTTAGATGGAATTCCATAGACACCAACATTAAGAGGTGGTCGTAGAGTTTTTTTTATAAGGTTCGATTTTTTTTTATTTGGGTATTGAAAAATAATTTTAGACTTATAAAACTTAGAAAAACGACGATTAGCATTTGTATCTAAAGTAGAAAAAAAGGAACGATAATAGGCTTAACAATAGTGTAGAAGAGGGTCTATTCCTAGAGCGGTAAAAAGACTTTCTAGCACGGTTAAGTGCAATATTTAATGTATAGGTTTGGGATAGGCAAGATTCAAAAAGAGAGCCCGTTATGAAACTAATTTCACTATCAAGACAGGGCGGTCTACAGACTTTGGGCAACATGAATTTTGGTACTGAGGTTATGGGAAGAAAATAAATGAAGATACAGTAGTTATTAGAATGGGAACTTTTTAGATAGGCTTCTTGCTCTTTGATTTCTGTTTGAATCTTCTTCTTATCTATTTCTGTGTCTATCCACTGTCTCTTTTTATTTCACATGATTATGAGCGCAGCCGTCGTTCGAAAGCTCGTGTTTTAATTTTTGACAATAAATCTTTTACACTGTTGTTTTACTTTATTTTATCAACAAAATTTGTTCATGACTTCAATTTGAAACACTCATCAACAAAGTTGAGACTGTTGGTCGTTTGGACGGGTGTGAATTGGGTTATGATGGTTCTGCACTGGGTCCCACCTGGCTTCCTATGGGCTGTTTTCTACATTTCTCCAACTCATCTATAGGTCCTCAGGTGCTAATGCATCATTATACGCACCAGCCGTATAACCGGCCGTATAATCAACCGTATTACCGTAGATCGATACCATCTAATAAAATGTAAGCATATTTAAACAATTCGAAAGTGTATAATCAGATAAAGCTTGGGCACACAGACAAAGACATCTACTTATAAATAGGTCTTGGATATGTGTGCGGATGAATGTGTTATCTATCTTCTTCTACATTTTTAGCGCTATCATCCCGAATAAGGCACCATCAGACGCAGAATTTTACTGGACAAGTCATAGTCAAGGTTTCCCAGTGATCAGACCATCGTAGCTACCATGGCGGTGCGAAAACCTCTCATCGAAGAAGGAGTATTCGTAGGAATATGAATTCTGCAGTAGGCGATTGCTGCATTGAAAATCAATATATGGTATACTCACTGTAGAGTAGCTGCTATCTGCAATGCTAAATCAATATAGTACAGATTAAGAGTCTTAAGAACGAAACAGAATCTGAAAACTGTTTCTCCTGACTTTTGCATGTTTTTTAAAGTTTGTTTGTTTGTTGTTTGTCAATTTTGTTACGTTGATCAATGGTAGCGCGTACGTAACACTTACTGTAGATGCATGATTGTTTTCCACCCGTATATGGCGTGGGTACTACAAAAAAAGCAGATTCGTCTACTTATAAATAGTTATTGGTTATGTGTGTGTGTGTGTTAAAGCGTTGAAGCTAACACGTCCAGGAAAGTTATAAATATTTCTAATTGCTCAAATCTTGTTATTAACCTTTAAATGCTTGCATAAAGCATTTCTTGTTACCGTACTGTCGCGTTTTCAATACGCGTTTGGTATTTCATTCATGTTACTTGACAATTTGTTCCAATTTTAATCATGTTACAATAAACTACATAACAACAAAATAGCTTGTTATTTTCAAACAGTGCAGTGCGAGAATAAATAATTCTTGCACTAGTGCAAACATCTGCTTTTCAGGTCAAATAATTAATCAATCAATAAAGTTTGAATTACTGCATAGTAAAAAATAAAAACATGTAATAAACAGTCTTCACAAACACTCACGGATAATATTACAGCTCTTGCTTCAAATATGCTAATATTTCACCAGTATAATTATGATGCTATCGATCCACGGTTAATGTCAATATACGGTTATCCGACTGGTGCGTCTAATGCATTAGCTCCGGTAGGTATCTTCACGTCTGTCTTTCTGTTCCTAGTAATTTCATAATAGCACTTATAGTACCTCACACTATCAGATCTAATAGGTTTGTAGTATAACTTTTAAGTATTCTCTTAAAACATTTTTTTAGATGCGTTCTCTCGCATTTCTGTCACGCTTATATGACAAATCGCTTTTGTACAATATGTGTGTGTCTGTGTTGTCCCGCATACATGGAAAATGAATTATCTTGGCTATTTGGGATTGCGTTTAGAGTGTATAAACTTGGTATCAACATAATCAAGGTAAGCAGGCAGGCATTCAGGTATCCTCGCATCTCTATAAGTCTGTCTGTTGTCGGGAGGAGAGAGGAAATAAGGGGACGAGGACGCATCACTGGACTCATAGCCCGTGTTGACACATTCTGGTGTTTCCTAAAAGTTGCATAAATTTTACTATTTCGATTAGGTGTAGTAAAACCAGCTTTTTTGTCACACCTATATCAGAAAGAAAATCAAATTTATTTGCACCGAAACAACTGTTGTCTTACAATAAGCATATATAGGGATACGGCATCGTTTTAAGGTTTCTTAGCAAAGCCACCTAAAGGTTAATCCGATTAACGCAAATTCACTGTCGTACTGTCCGTGTCTATATAGAGATAAATGCATGCAATATTATGTATTGTATCTGTATGTACAGTAATACCTCTAATCAAAGTGCCATCATTATACGCAGTAGGTATGTTATGTATAAAGAAATGTAGAAATTAAATATGTACATAAGCGCACAGAGTTAATCAAGAACCCCTTTTTATTCTATATGCATAAGCTTAAAATGCACACGTAGACAGATCACGTTCAAAATTATGTTTTACAATTTCTTTATTTATTTCGCTTATTCATTTTCGTCAGTGACATAATTACCGACATTTTTCCATTTGCTCTCACTTCATTTAAGTAAATAAAAGAAATAAAATGAATATTCGCAGGCAACGCTTCGGTTTTATTCATAAAGAAGTAGCACATATTAATGATTAACTAGGTTGATATAACAGCTAACAAACGGACAATGGGAAAAGGTGATTGCTTCTGAGCACTGACTGGAGGCTCTGCTGGGGGGTTCGATTTGTTCTGATTCATGTCGCTGGTTTTGTCAATGTACATAGCAACCCACCGCTCACAAGCAGATGTACTCTTCCATCGACAATGACGTTACAATTCCAGAAAACCAATCCCTTTCGCACTATCAGTATGGAGTTGCTGAAGTTCTTCTGAGTGAATGTCCCAATAATTGGGTAATTAATGTTGTAAGTTCAAGAAATGAAGTCATATTTCGTTGTCGCAAATGAGAAGTATCTTTTATCGTCACTGTTGAATTATCTGCTGCTAATTTGTTGTCACAGGATTCCCCTATTTTTTATCTATGAATCTCAAACGTGTACCTTTACTGCGAATATTTATGTGTCTATTTATTTATAGTACTATAAAATTTACGAGTAGATGAGTGTTTTCTCGTTTATAGTAAGTGCTACCTGTCCTCTGTTTGAAAAGTGATGCATCAAATTTCCTATAAATATACAAAAATCTAAATACCATATTTCAAACTAAGTTTGCCATCTTTCTTTTTATGTTCCTCTAATGATAATCTTTCTATTTCAATAATTGATTCCGCATCAACAGCACTTTTAAAGTAGTTCGAATGCCCGCAATTCTCCGCATTGACAACTAACTGCCTTTTTGGAATTCATTCTTTCTGGGAGAGACACTGCACCATGACCGCAAACGTCATGACATACCCAATGGAAGAACGTACACGATGCCAAATCAATCCACGTCTTCGACAGTCCAGTTCGAACTATTTCGAATGTAGACCTCCAGATTTCGCAATAAATGTTATCCTGATTACGTACTAAAATAGAAAGAAAGGTCTTGGATTAAACTTCTAGCTGCAAGGCGTCTGCTGAATTTCCCCATTGGAGTTCATTTGACTAATTCTTATTACTCGATATTTCCGACAGTCGTTTAATAGTGCATGACAGTGCGTTTGTTCCATGGGTGGAATGTGTGCATTAAATCCTTTTCCACACATTCTCAGATCCTTTATGTTTCACAGTTGCTGTCTCATTTAGATACTACTGATTCCGTGCATGACTCTGTTTCATGCTCAACTCTAATTCACTGAACATGGACCAAACATCTATCATCATTTTTCAAACAGTAAGTGATCTCAAGGAAGGAGTCCGATTCTTCGGGCTGGCACACTAAAAGCCCCGTCTGGTTTTTGCTGATATATAGTTAGATATGAGAAACTTGGAAAAAGAACGAGACTGAGTAAGAAAGAGAGAGAAACTGGAAAAACTAGACCGCAGGGACAATGCACTACAACAAAGTGACATGAATGCTGGTGATTGTGATGTATTGAGTATAAGAGGCTGATCATATTTTCATGATTTAATCATGTAGAATAAAATTAAAAAATATATTGTTTGCTCATTTACGATGTAAAAGTATGTAGATGACTGATAATAATTGATTATTAATCTGTCATAGACAATGTATTTTTAGGAGTGCCATCGCCGCCGAAGTCGAAGGTATAATACCCCATCCGATTTCTACATACTTTCCCCAAAACCGATTTGCATGAAATTTGGACCACACCTGGCATAGCCCAAATAAAATCGATTCACGCTGTGCAATCGGTTATTGTTTTTTTATTCTAAAGCCCTATATATGACGAACGACTCTTTTTTAGATGTCATATGATCTTTATGTATAAGCCCGTAGTGCTTCGATATAAAAGGGTCAAAAAGTGATACAATGGACATTTTGACATCGCCAGTTAGTAGCAAATTTTGTCTGTGCCTCGGTAAAGTACTGCAGACGCAATATGCCAAAATAAATATTTAAACAAAAAAAACAAATTAAATATAATACGTGGATCTACACTAATATATAGGATAAAAACTCAGACATAATTATTTGGCTAAAAATGTTAAAACGTTTAAATTTTAAAATCTTTTCCGCACATAATTGAATGACTAGGTCAGACCAAAAATTTCAAAACGTATTTTACATAAATGCAGTCTATATACGGAAAACACTGGTGTATGCTCAACTTCTTCTGCAATGTATTCAGCTTGAGCCATATAGTTAAGTGTTTTACCACGACAAAGGTTACAAAAAGTCGAGTAAAAGTTGCCTTTTATTGGCGAGATTATAAACCGCCACTTGGGTGTCCGGCTCGATTTAAGGAAGTCCTTGAACTATAGATGCGCTATATTCAAGCGAACTTTATGACAAAAAATTATAGTTTTAAAAAAAATTACCATCGCGATCAACTCAATACAAAGAATCGCTTCGTTCTTTGCTAATGAAGGTGGTATTTGTATTAGAGACTTTATCTGAGAAAAAATGCTAGGATTTAAATGAATTCGGAAGAAATGTTTTACTCACTTTTGACATAAGGTTTACATAAACCACTCCGCTGTTGAATTCTGAATTCATTTTCTCTTACAGTTTAATTTTTCGTGCGTTCTTCTCATATAATGCATAGACTTTAAGCTTTTAAAGAGATCGTTTGGGTATATCACTGTCAAAAGAATTATTTAAAATTATAATTATGAACATTTATCATTAATATAGTAAAATAAGCACACCAAACGGAATTAAAATTATATCAGGTTCGAATGCAGCATAATAGTTCGTACATCACTTATAGTGTTAAAGGTGCAGTTTTAAAACACGCCGCTAAATACATTTCTCGGAAAAGGAGAACCAGAACTTAATCCAATTTCAAATGTTGTTATTGCGCGCTTCGGGCTTCTAGCCACTTGTAAAATACATTTTTACATTTTTAACAATTTGTTCATCGGTGGAACTGCGCGACGTGGCCTCTTCTTGTAGTACAACGCCCAAATGAAATAATTCTATGTCCGTTTTAAATGCAGCTCCCATTATTACAATTGTTTAATTAATAAATTAATTAACTTGGGAAAAATAGCCACGAGATGCAAAATTTCTAATTGAGAGGCCCACAGCAGAAAATACCCCAAAACCATGTTTTTGCTGCGATGCTAAATTAAGGAATTTGAATTCTGCAGAATAATAGATTATTGCAACGGTAAAGGAATAAACTAGAAAATAAGACTCAATTCCATATTTTGTTATTTGTCTATCCTACTTGGAGGCTTTTGGGACTGCTTTCCCCTCTTTCTCAGACTGTATACCTAACTGGCTGCTGAAGTATCTGCGTCTAACTGGCCGTTTCTAACCCGAGACGGCAGCCACGAGATGCAAAATTTCTAATTGAGAGGCCCAAAGGCAGAAAATATCCAAAGAACATGTTTTGCTGCGATGCTAAATCAATATGCAGCAGATGAGCGATTGCTGCGATGCTAAATCAATATGCTGCAGATAAGCAATGGCTGCGATGCTAAATCAATATGCCGCAGATAAACATAAACTTTACCATCGATCTCGTCGGCTCTGCCCCCGTCTCATGGTTTTACTTGCTGACAATCGTGGATCGCTTTATACGATGGCCGGAGCCCATTCCATTTTCCGACAATTTCACCAGCTGTTTGTGATCGCCCATTAGTTTCGCACTGGATCGCATGTTTTGGGCTCCTATTTGGCATGTCCTCTGATAGGGGCTCACTCCCCAAGCAACAATGAAACTCGAATAGACGTCGAAAATGGTCGGGAACGTCGAAGCCCCTTACATGACGTAGAGTCAACGTCGACGCGACTATTTTAGGCCCACAGCAGAATATATCCTAAATAAACATGTTTTGCTGCGACGATAAATTAATATGCAGCAGATAAACTAAAAATCATTTATGCACGTTTTCTCTGTCAATTTTCGGGGTCAGACTTTCTTATGATCGATTTGTTAATTCCCCAATTCCCTTAACAAACCGAGCTCGCTTATAGCCACACTATTTTGACGCTTTACTGGCCGAAGGGTAATCGGGTAATCCTACTAGTCTATAGAATATGGTTGATTTAAAATATATATATTCTATATAGAGATTCGAGTTATTTCAGAATGTCACTCAACAAAGTATTTTCCTTTCGTTTGGCATGTCTCTACTGTGGATTTTTTTCTTCATAAAACATATTTTCGTCTTACCTATTCTAAGAGTGCCCATAAAACACTGCAATTCGTTGCAAATGTGTTTTTATCTACTATAAATTAAACATAAGTAATTTTTCAAAATGGCTCGCGAATATGTTAATTCGATGAAATCTCATTTTTTAAAGAATAACAAGTTTCGAGATTTTCCTGCGCACAGTGGTAAAGTACACGCGCTTGGATGGAGTATTGATGGTGTTAAATTAGCATCTGGTTCATTGGATCGTGTTGTCAACACCTTTTCATTAGATACTTCGAGACTGGTGAGTTTTTGTTTTTCTTCACTGTGTAGTTCATGGCATCACATCTTGTTTAGTCATTTCGACCACAACTTTAATCTTTATCAGAATAATAAATAAAATAGCATACAGGCGCACACCCAGGAATTTCTAAAGAAAGTGGTGTTTGTGTAGGGGGTGTCACAAAATTGTGTAAGTAAAATGTCTGAATTTCACCAAAAATTATACACATATATTTTTGGGACTTTGTTTGTTAACATATTGACTATTATTGGAGCTAGACAGTTATTAACTGAGCTAAGACTTAAGAGTTATAACTTATATGTATTAATGTTACAAGAAAGTGTTGTAAGTTATAAATATAACAGTTAATCATTAGACAAAATTCCATATATATTGTGTAATCTCCTTGGCTTTTTCATATAAAACTTTCGAAAAACCTCAGATGTCAATTACCATGCCTCTATGAATCTAAAGTACTAGTACTAGTGCTAGTAACTGAGCTAAAAAATTAAAATATAAATTAATAAATTTGATAAATTGTTTAACCAACGTTAGTCACTTACTAGTTTGTCAGTTTAAAAGTTGTTGATTGCATACTTTTTTGGAGCTTAATTGAAACTAGTTTGATAGTACTTATGGGAGTTCGGGTCAAAACATCACTAGTCCAAAATATCACCAAAAGATTGTAATATTATATTTGATTATAATACTATATTATTTAGTACAAAGATAATATAATATATACAAAATTATATATAATATTATATTATACTTTAATACCTATTCTTTATAAGCGATTGTAAATATAGATCGTATTTTAAACTATTTATTTCAACCATCTTATGTTACTATAGTCTATATAGTATATAAAGTATCTATAACATTATTATTTGGTTTACTATTATAATCAAATATAGTATCATAATCTGTTAGTGACAATTTGGTCTGCTCCTGCTCATGGTTTTATGTGTTACAACTAAGGGAATGATAAAACCAAAGTTGGTTAGTAACAGAAGTAAGCCATTGGCTTTCGTTAGGGACTCTGGATCCTAATACCATGATTTTGCATTGTATTCTAGGTGGAGATGTGGATTGACCATGATGTCGAGAAACTTGACAATATGATCGTAAAGATCATAAAATTGGTTATATACATCATGTCTGCATATCCATCATGTCCTTCATACATCGATTAGCTTCATTTTCCTATTTTCAAAAGCCTCTTTAACAATTATCCTTTCAAGCAAACATTTGCATTTCATAGAATTTTTGAAAAAAATAAAACATTTCTTTTATACTATTATTAAAAAATGTAATATTAAGTAAAGAGAGCATTATTGCATCCAAAAAAACAGATATGACTAGCAGGGAGAGGGCTTGGGTATGTCACTGGCATATCTAACTAGTAACTAGGTACTTAGGTATTGATTTTTTATTTGTCCAGAAAATGGAATTTTGTCAAAAATATCTTATACTGTAGTTATATATATCCATAGTAAAATATATTTTAAATATAACACTATAACCTATAATAATTTCACATGTACCACCTTACAAAAATAAAAGGTATATTTCTAAAAATAAACAGATATTTAGCTTTAAAAGATCCTGGTACTGCCAGGTACTTAAAATTTAAATTTTATGTAAATTCACAAAAATCCAAAAATTGAAAAAAATCATGAATTTTGCATGCTTTTATTTATTTTATCAGATTTTCTATATGATAGATTTATATAGCCAACTAATTGTAATATATAGAAATTGAAATCATCAAATTTAGTTAAGTAGAACTTAAAGGTTAACTGAAGTTATGCAAAAATTAATATTTTTCAAATATTTTTGAAAATGGGCAAAAATGCAAGCTTAAGTGACCAAACTCTAATGATAAATTACCGTTAAAATTGGAGGACAAAATTTGTCAAAATTTTAAGATTAATAACTTTTGATTTATACAACCAATATTGATAAACTAAAAAGGAAAATTATCAGTGAAAGAGAATCTATTATTTCATATAAATAGTTTGTTTTACTCGAATAAACTGGAAAAAAGGACCTAAGTATCTAACCTAACTAAGTCTAAGTAACTTACTAAGCATTTGTTTTGTCAAGGAAATTTATTAACTCTACAAAATTAAATAAGCTGAAAACAAACCTCTTCTATAATATTAAATCTGAAATAAATCACACTTTAATATGCTACTTCCAACAAAAATCAAATTATTTCTGCTAGTTATTCTTGTGCTAATGCCTAATGCATTATATACTAGACTAGACATATAAATATATAATATATTGTCACATCAACCATATATTGACATTTACTGTACTAAATAATGGGTGATCGATATTGTCATAGTTATACTAATGAAATATTAGGATATTTTAACAAAAGAGTTGTAATATTATTGCATGGATATTTTTGAAGACTATTTATTACATATTTATCTTTGTCAAGATGGCTAAAGCTATATCTAATTATATGCTTCAGTTTTATTTAAATATGCTAACATTTTACCAAATAGATCAATCTAATATACCTTTTCACATTTAATTTTGTCATAATTCCATTTAATTTGGTTGCTGAGACAGCCTACACTGAAATTGTCCATTTAAATTGGTCAGCGCTGGCGAGCCAAGAGAAAAGTCCATTGAATTTGGTCAAAGTTAATTAATTTTGGTCTCACCTATTTTTTCAAACCAGCTTTGTTGGCTTTTTATATACTATATGAAATTGACTGGACTGAGCATCGAACAGCTGAACGAGGTGTCAATGCAGAGAACTTGATGGCATGAGTCATTACGGAAGCCACCAGATGACACAAGCTGCAGTGATGGACTTCACACATATGAAATAAGTGACAGGCAGCGAATTTGAGTGGTGGCAAATCAAAGAATTTTGTCTAGATACATCTTAAGTTTAGATGCAGCTGTTTTCACTTAAAATTTAAACTACAGTCATCCAAAACAAAGACGAAGAATTTAATTAAATTTGTATGCACATGTGTATACACAGTGTACATACAAATGTAAAACGTTTATATATCGAAAAATAAGTGAAATGTAAACAAAATGGTGTAATGATCTCAATTTATCAAAGTAAATTAATGTGTTGACCAAAATGAATGAACATTGACCAAATTCAATGGAATTATATGCAGAGACACCCACGCATAGCATGTGGACCAAATTAATTGGACATATTTCAAAGGCACAGTGTTTTTTTCGCAAGCTCAATGACCAGATTAAATGGACAATTTCAGTGTAGGATGTCTCAGCGACCAAATTAAATGGAATTATGATGAAATTAAATGTGAAAAAGTATAGTAATATGGTTGGTTAATAACTTATAAATATATGACTAGTTATACAACAGCTTGATAAACAAGGCTAAGGCTAAAGAGTTTTTAAAAAATATAATTTAAAAAAAATTGCAACAAATTATTTTTCCCTAGTTATTTACTCTCTACCTACAGGCCAATATTTTGCATTAGAAAATCTATTAGCTAACATTTATTTGCCTTTCTTATTATATTTTTTTTTCATTTTCTGTTAAATATTTAATCATAGATTAAACCATATTTTGTTATTTATGTATTTCTCATGTATATATAAAACCTGTCAGGACAACATTATAGCCTCAATTACCTTTTAATACCTGCCATCCTGTTCCTCTTGCGGGATATATTCATGTGTGCCTTGCTTGCTAATGACTTAATAACTGCCAGCAAAACAAATTTGTCCATTAAAAAATAAAAATATTCTTTCCTAATATACTGTAACTTAGCTTGCAGGACAAGTATATATATTTGATCCTTGACAATTTAAACCTAATGAAAACAATTATCAAATAATGATTTCATAGAAAAATATAGACAAGGAAGGCCAAGGAAAGGTATGTTAACATAATTAAATATTATTTTGTATAAGAATCTAAAAGAAAAATGGTATTGTACCATATATACTATTGGTAAATTGAATTTTGTATCCAACAGTACATGGGCATTTCCAGCGTGACTCACAGGACATGTTAAGGCTAAATTTAATTTCAACATAAATATTTAAGTTGATAAGTAGTTGTATTT
>JAUYWV010125424.1:0-11459 GCA_032274565.1 Nematoplana nigrocapitula
TCTTTTATCTCTTATAATACTTCTTTGTTGGTTTTCCGATACTGCCATGATATTCTCTGCACTTGTCTCCATATCCACATTTCGAATGCTTCTATCTTTTCCTTATCACTTTCTTGGAGTGTCCATGTTTCTGATCCACACAGGGCTACACTCCATATTATTGATTTGACAATTTTATTCTTAGTTTCTAGGTTTAACCCTTCGGTCAGAAATTCCTTTCGTTTGGTAAAGGCTTGTTTAGCCATACAGCAATTGTTGTTCTTATTTCCTCATGGCATCTACCATCCGATTTGATAATTGCACCTAGTTATTTGAAGCTTTTCACTTGTTCTAGTTCTTCATCAGTCTTGTTTCTCTCTTAAATGTGCTCATTGATTGTAATTGTAATGCAATTCTGTCGATGTATTTTCTTTGCGCTTACTCACTTTGCATTTTGTTTTGTAACCACTGTATATTCGGCTGATGAGATGTGGTAAAATACACCGCCTTGTTTTATATTTTCTCGTTATCCATGATGAAATTATAGAAATAAGAACAAATATTTTGAATTGGAAAAATTAGTAATTTGGTTGCACCTGATCAAAAATTCTAAATAATCATTTCCCCTTGGATATTAATTTCTTTTCAAAAACTGTTTTCATATAAATAAAGGCGACAATTGAATTGCACCTTATTGCAAGTGATATTGCTTTAGTTACATTCTGAGATAGCACATGCGTTTAATATTACGTAATTTGCTGATAAACTGCTCGGGATTTTCCCTATCTTCAGGCTCACTGTTTCTAAAACGATTGAGAATATTCTCTGTCAAGTCATATACACTTTTACAGCAAAGTTTCTTCAAGAGTATATCGTAATCAGACGCTACTTTTTCTCACAATCTAGAGTACACACCAAAAGCTCTACCATCGAGTAAGGAACTCAAATAAGTTGCCTAAGAAAATTACTAATGATGTATAAATGTTTACTAGGGTTTCCACCCCGCTGAATGTATCCCGGGATTTTCCCCGGGGTATTTAAAAAATGACTCTCGGGACAACTCCCCGGGGTTTGTGTCTCATTCAGACGGGGTCCCCGGGACAAGAATATTTCCCCGGGGTTTCCCGGGATATGTTACATTTTTTAAACATTTATTCTTTTCACTCTCCATTATAAATTTCTGATTTGCTAGATTACTCTACCCTACTGTACTACTTGTTTACTCTTCCACTGAGTTCTCTTTTGCGTGTGTTACTATGTAGTTTCCAAAGATTTCCGCTTGGCCCCACTTGACTTGCCAGCTGAGTTACAGTATATATTCATTTGTTTTGATTGGCTTATTGATTTTAGTTCTATAGTTGTAAAACTGAGACACACACAACCGCTCATAGGCCTACACACCCTAGCTTCATCGATATATTTAGTGTCCTGTTTCGAGTTAGGGTCTTGCAGGACGCCTTAGAAATGGCAATACACTAGAAGAAATACAGATCAGAGGCACAGCGATGACCCAACACCTAGTTCCGAAACGTTTTGAACAAACTTTTAGCGGAGTAGAAATGACAATGTTTAGCATGAGGTAACATTTCCGAAACATAAGATAAAATACAATTTTCAATCCTGGGAGAATCCCCGGGGTATATCGGGAACCCCGGAGAAATTCCCCGTGTGTGTGTGTGGGGGGGGGGGGGATTGCGCTAAACGGGGACCCCGGGACTGAATTTTCCCTGGGGTGGAAACCCTAATTGATATGTACGGAATGTCACTCGAGTTCAGTCTTATAAAACTGTTCTATGTTCCTACGTTAGCAACGCCTTACAGTAGAGCTGCGTTAAAGGCAGATTGGAAGTTAGTGGCAAAGCACTTCAACTGCAATGTCTCCACCATATTACATCGTCTCTTGGAACGATACTAATCCACAAACAGCTGTGCTGAACGCACCAGGACCGATCGTCCTCGTCTGAGGACCAACCGCCAAGACAGGGCCGTATTCAGACAACATATGCGAGAGCAGTCCCGTACAACCCATAAGACAGCCAGTACAACATACGGCCCCACACTGCACGTGCAACTGCAGACTTCCTCCAACACAATGGGAGCCGCACTTTACCCTGGACCCGCTTTCAGTCACCTTCATCAATCCTTCAAGAGAAGACTCAGCCGCAGGCAGTCAGCATCAGGCAAAGGCCGAGATAATGACTCCTCTTGATCACTGCTCAACCTTTATTTGAGTTAATGGCGCCAATTTGGCTTAACGTAGACTTTCTTTGATAGTCGTGCTCATAATAAAGATTAGGATTTATCAAAAGTTCTCATTTCCCATGAACCGAAGCTGTAAATTTGTTACTGTAACGATAGCCGATGCCTTTTGGGTGTCTGTACATATCTCTGTGTATTTTGCCCAATATTGAGAAATGTTATAAATAAATGATCAGATTTGCTCTAGCTGTCATTTATTCTTCAAACTTCAAACGATCACTTTGAATGGTCTGTTCCTTTAGAAATTGTATAGATTTGTTTATCAATTCAAATGTAACTGTTGGCGTCTAAGAATCAGATAAGATAGATAAAAGTGGATGTCAATGTTAACACATCTCCCTCGTATGGTGGATGGAGCAGTCTGGTGTGAAGACTTGTCATAATTATTCCCAATTTGCAAGGCAATAGTTGCATAAAAATATTTATTAAAAATTTATTGTAATTTAACTGTGTGTTGGAAGAATATTAATTATACAACACTTAATATATGACAGTGTCATATGTTGATCCCAGTCATCAACTCGCCCTATCAGTACTTAAAATAATTTGAAAGCCAATCACGCTATGCTTTGACACTTCTTTTCCATACACAGCCCAACAGAAACTTTCACTATTACAGATCAACACAATCGAGTAGGTAACCAAAGTCTGGAAAGGAAGGAACCCAGATCATAGTTAAAGAATAGACTCAAATAAATTAATGTTGATGTAGCGCGTGTTACATCGTAATAAAACTGTATGTTGGAAGAATCGTAATTATAAAATGTTCGTATTGAAAAAATCTTTTTTTGGGATCCCAAAATGAAATCGTCTTTGTCAAATTCGTATAATTATTGACAGAAGGTTAACTATCATTTAGCAAAAAGTACATAAGTAAAAAAATAGACACTATGCATATGTATACTTTTTATATCATCAATTTACTAGCCTGTTTAGTTTATTTAAAAAAAAATGTTATTCACACAAATACCGGTACGTCAAATGATGCGTCATTGTCCCCTCCTTCTCTTTTCCCGGCAGACCGACCCTAGTATAAAGATGCGAGGATGATCCAATCACTGCCCGCTTACTTTAATCATGTTCAATTGAAATATTTTAGCATTGCTATCAGATATAGTTGCTATGACTAGTTCAATATTATGTGAACCTAAACATGAATGCAATCAAAAACTTTCTGCATCAATTTACAAGATTTATATTATTGATTGAAAAATACGCAGAATATAAATTGAGGTAACGGCGGGTCTCTGACTCCGACGGCTCCTACTTTATCCATTAAGCCACGCTAATCTGAAACAACTAAAATAAATCTGAAATTCCTGAGAAATTCTACTTTGAACATAAGCTTGACATATACATAGACAGATGCTTCTATAGAGATTTCTGCGGAGTATGGCCTGGCCTTTATTTCACCATTTTCCTCACTTGCGGGGTATATGTGTCTGCGATACTCGTGCATCGACACACAGACGATCCCTGGGTCATCGCCGAAATACAAACATTATTACAGTAGAAACTTTGCTCGTCTGTCTACGAAACCAAACAACATTCGAGCAAAAAACGTTCTATCTGCAGTCAGCGTGAAGCTATATAAGCTATGCAAGCGCCGTGATTCCTGGGTCGGTCGTGTAACTTTTAAAACGCGTCGTCTGATTGGTCAGTTTGCCGTCGACTGTCCTCTTGCGCATGCAACATTGAAGAGTGTGAAGACAGAAAGTATTGTTGGTAGATGAACGCAGATAAGCTGTTTGGCGACTGACTATTTTCTACTTGCTTCTTGATTATATAAATATCAGTTCGATTTATAATTCCAATTTACAAATATTCTTAAGTGTCGCTTTTTCATAACAACACTTGCACGCGTAGCTGCAACGGGCCACTGTTATGTTTTGTACTTATTGCCTATCTATTTCGCCCGCACGATTAGTTGATATATTAAATATGTTTTTGTTCTTTTTTCGGTATTGCACTTGACAAGATATTCTTTTTAAATATATTTTTAAAACTATATCAATTATTAGCTGCACTTCACGCGTAATAAGAAAAAACGAAATACACTTTGAATCAAGAAATCTATGAAGATTAGACTAATCGTTTTTCGTGAAAATGCGCAATGAACAGCAAACATGCGACCCTACTCAGATTTCAGATTAGTCTGTCTTTACACAACCGTTGCAACAGCTGCTCAAATTACTCTGAGATATAATGCGCCAAAATCAGGATTAGAAATAAGATAGCGACAATTTTCGTGGGGGACTTAGAACGACCTCAGACAAAGTTATTCAGTCCCGGAATAATGTAATCACGTTTGCCAATATACTTTAAGCAGATTGGTGAAAAGCAATTTATAAAAAATAACAATTAGATATTTGAAGTAATAAAAAGGCTTTTGATTAGAGTTCCCATTACGTAAAAACTTTTTGGCCAAAAAGCGAATAAATTCTTCCACATTGTTTAATTTAAAAAGTCAAAATGTTTCTCTTACATTAAGCAGTTGCAAGAAGAATTTGGTAAATTTAAATTAACATACACCTTAATAATATGAGATTTTACTGCTGATACAGCCTAAATTGTAGAATCTGAGGACCAGAAGTCGATCAGGTCGTTTTTTCATGACTTCCCGCCCTGACCGTCTCCAACCAGCTCGGGCCATCGCTCATGTTTTGATGTCCGCCATCGATCCATCAAGTCTTTCGATAGAATCAGTCCACCTGGTTCCTGGGTCGTCCGCGTCACGGTCACCTACTCCTTCCATGATGGTCTTCTCGAGACTCTCGCCACCACGTCGTTGGATGTGGCCGAAAAAAAAAAAAGCTTTTCGCCTTTTGATGATATTGACGAGAATATCGGGATTGTGCACTTTCTCGTAGACTGTGATGTTTGTAGTTCTCGATCAGAGAGAAAGAACGTGAGAGAGAGAGAGAGATGGCATGACTCATGCTTCGCTGTGGCCAATTTCAGAAATAAAAAGTCGATAGAGGCAACTTGATGGAGTGGTCGTCTGTGCATATGATGGGCTGGCTATTTACAAGGAATATATCTGACTTATAACCTGGATGAAGCCGATTTGCACAGTAAATTTCTTTACATAACTACTGCCCTAAGCAGTCAATTATACAGTAGATATATATATATATATATATATATATATAAAGTATGTCTGAAATATATTAAAAAATCAATTAGGACATAAAGACAAAAAAGATTTTCAAAATAATGAACACGTGTATTTACTCCAGTTGAAAAGTAAACAGCATTATTTAAGATTATACAAATAATCAGTAAATATTGAACAATGCCATAAAAACCACATGTCTATGCTTACATTGTAAGGCAATGTGATAAATGTACATCAGGGAATACTTTAACTAACGGGAAGTGAAACGAAGCGAGAACGCAGGTTTTAGTGGAAGACTAAAAAATAAATTTTGTTAATTATTCGGCAATTCAGGTAATTTAAACAGTTAATTGAATTGTAATAGTTGTTACTGCATTATTGTTTATATATATAGCAAAATAAATTGTACCAAAATATATATTTATTAAAACTGAACTAAAAATAAGTATCCTGAAAATATGATATTTTGACAAATGGCATATTTAGTTACAGAATAATTTAAAATAGACATTATATGTTCAACCTCATTGCGTTTAACGTCCCCATATTAAAATTACAATTTGTTCACAATTAGCGTTTTGACATAATTTTTGCATTCTATTTTTAAGAAACCATACAAATCAAACGAAGCAGACAGAATCAAAGTATGAAGCATCCGAAAAAAACGGTAGAAAGTACAGAATGGTGAAATTGCTTTGAATGCAAGAGGATCTTTTTAGACCGAACAACTTCCACTGTTAACTTACACACTGTAATGACATATTCACTTGGATGTACACTAAACCGCCCCAATTGCTGCGTCGTCTCAGAAGGGAAGTTTGAATTGAAGGGTCATAATCGAAAAGAGCCTTTTTACAGAAGTTCATAGCACCAAAACCTCCGATATACTTACTGTACATTGAACATTTGTACATATATCACAAGAATTAAGATTACACTTCTCCTTTTGCAAATGATGTGTATACTGCATATGATCATTGTCGATAATTATTTCTGTCTCCGTGCGGTGCGTATGTTTCGCTTTATTAGAAGAAAGTGCCAACATTTCAGTTCCATCTATGTCTAACACTGTAGACAAACTTACTGAAGTTACCCCAGTTGCCGCATAACTAAAAGTTGTCGATACGATGACTGAAACTGTCTTATTGTGGGATTTAAATTCCACCCATTTCGTGATCTATTAGAGTTAAAAATTAGTTCAATACAATCTTGAAAAAATGTGAAGGTTAGAAAGAATGGGAAAGTGTTGCTTTGCTTTATGCGTTCGCTATACAAAAAGCAGAGAGAAGAAATGCAAAACAAAATTCCAATAAGACCTGTCTTCCTTCTGCTGTCTAAAAGAAAAGATCCATCAGCTAATTTAAGGCTTCGAAATATCTGGTCACATTTGTCAAACTGTAAATTCTGGCGATCGTAGAACTGTTGACAAATTGGCATTTTGTATGCATGTTTAGAGTGAGGAAATCGACGAGAATTCATTATATCAAAAGTGGCATTTATTAACTCAATAAAATCGGCAGTTACTAATACATCGATGTGATTAAAAATCGGGAACGTTACTCCCATGAAGAAAACGCAGTGCTTCAGAAACAGATCTTCTAAAAACTTTTGTTGCAAGAAAAACTTTCTTTTTTTCTAGTGAAAATCGATATGGTTACGAGTTACTTTATTGGCCATCCTCAAACCATGGTCCTGTTGAAAATCATGCAGCTTTACATTGTACTTCCAACAAACATTCCTTTTTTCGGGCCAGACAAAAGACTTGTAGCATTCCAGTGTATTACGAATAATTTTATCCTGCAGGGCAGTTCTAAAGAGGCATCAATATTTGAATTCATATTTGGATTGGGATGAGGAAAAGTCGCAGAATTGTTAGTACCCAAATGTTTGCCTCCAATATTTCTAAAGCAGACATATTTGTCGCACTACCATCACAAGTTGTGGATAAAACGGTTACTCCTACGTTGTGAAGTTATAAAATACATGTTTTAACTATCTGGGATAGCGCTTCAGCGCTGACTCCACAGACCGAAAAATATGCTAAGGGCAACTTCCAAAACCCCTTTACTCCGACTTCCATAAAAACGAGCACATTCTTAGGCTTTTTCTAAATCAGAAGGATTTCTATTGAAATAGCCCAAATCTGTATAGCCAAATAAATATCCGTCAGACTCGGAATATTCCATATTTTTCTTCACACACATTTCATCAAAGACAAGAGAACTTTTAAATCTCTTCCTCAATACCGGACTGGAAACTTTGTCTCTCAACTCATTGAATGATTGCTCAGTAAACACCAGGAAGACATTTAAAATTAGAGATCCACCTTTGAATATTCCTACTGTGGGGTATTTTAAAATATTTGCGTACAAATGAATAAGCTGTAATTCCACACTAACAACATATCTGCTAAGATAACAATTTTTTACTTGTTTGTACACATTCAAGAGTTTAATTTTGTCAATATTATGGCACTTCGGCATCTGTAGCTCGTTTTCTGCCGTTTCCGCAACCACCAATTTCAAGCGAAGATTTTCCGTGTACAGCTTGGCGTATTGCGTGCTCTGTCGTTCCCCATTTTTTTTGTAACTGGCTCAAAGCTGTTTGTAGTTCCTGCTGTGGAATCAGAGGCACTCCATGCTCCAGAAAAGGTGCGGAAACATGTCCTAGGAAATTGGTGTGGAGAGCTTTGGGAATAGGGCACTTTGCGATATCATCCACTAAAGGAGGTGTATGCGGAGCATCTATTGTAGATGTATCGGGAGGGGGGGGGGGGCGATTACAGACCCTCGTACTGATGAGTCAAAATACAATTTCATCTGAAAAACGCTATATAAATTCGAGAATGGAGGGTCCGGCTCTTCGGTCTGCTGGGCTCATACGGAAACCCCTTGCGGCTTAGCTCGCTCTGTGAAAATGTCTTCCGCCATAGAGGAAAGATGAACTAGAGTATACGTCAACTGTACTACTCTCATACATTAATTTACAGACTAGACTTGACTCTTTATCCGATGGAATACTGTAGTACAGTAAATCGTCCGTCTGAGCCTAGTTGTGTAATCGTTCAATTTCTTCTCCCCATTCTAACATTTCTATTTCAGCCTATCTGGTCAATTATGTTTCCATATACGAACCGCTGTTTACAATTGACGAGGAAAATAAATTGAAAGCTTTATTCTATTATCAAATTTTGCATGATAATATGTACGGTTATTTAAAATGAAATATGAAAACGTGAAATAAAAAAAACAAAATATAAAATATAAAAATCATAAAATAAATAAATGAATTATTACAATATATAGGAGGTAAAAAATGAATGGATGGTGTGGACATATCAAATATAAAGGAAAAACTAAAAACAAAACTGAAAAAGTTGAAGCTCTATTGCACAGATGTTGTTAATTCAGCGAGTTATTATGATGCCTGTAAAATAGAATTGTTTAATGACCATATGTACTGTACTGGGACATTTTCTATGGTGCCAGGAAATTATTGAGAGAAGATAGTCTCCATAGTTTATAGTTGGAAAGAAAGTGACAACAATCAATGGCGCTTGGGTTTATACAGCAGTTCAATAGTTGGAAAACGACATCGCGATGTGTATGATGGATCAGAAGAAAGAATTTCAGAAGATCGACCTTATGATAACCTAATCCTTTGCTATTCATGAAATTTCCCGGACTCCTCGAATAATCCACGCTTTACTGTTCAATAAAGTTCAGTTCAGTTCAATGTTTCTTTGATCAGGTTAGTTCTTATAGAGACTGTCTTGACCCAATGGATTACTTAATTATTTTCATACTATTTATTGGTCAATATTACAGTACTTCGACTAGGTTTGAACCGTAATACCAAATTTACATTCTCTGTAGCCTTATACCTCTGTTTTTCATTGGTTAGTTCAGGTGGCGGGTCTAATCGAATATTGTTGGTGTTCCCTGGAGGCTCCAGAGTTTAAAATGTCCTAATAAAAAATAACAGATTTACAATTTTAATAAAACAAGGCAGTTAATCTAATCTGATTAAATGAAAGATCTTTAAAATTTTGCAAACTAATTGGAATTCTCAAAGGTTTTAGCTGCTGTCGCCAGAAAGTCTACCAATTTAGACAGCCAAACCTGACTCCGTATACTGAAAAGCAGAGAGGAGGCGGAGTTTTGGAGTGGAGAGAGGGAGAGGAAAAACAAGAATTATTTCGTCAATATATATCTCAGGCAAAGAGAGGATTGAAGCACTCAAGCCTCCAATATCACATTATTGACTCGGCTTGTTGATTACCCAAGGAGACACCTCTTCCCCGTCCGAAAGTCCTTTTCCAACCGCTGAAACGCCTTTATTTACTTTTCCAGAAGCGTTTGCCCCATTATGTCAATGCCAGGCATGTTATTGGCAGTCGAAAAAAAACTCGGAAGATATTTAAGAAGCAAAATATCTCAACATTGTTATGGCTACGCTGTCAGCGTAGCCTATTAACTGCCGCGCAGTGCCAGATATATTTAGAGTTTTAAACCTAGAAATTAGACTTCACTTGAAAAATACATCAATTTTCTATACTCTCTGGAAGAAAAAAAAAGAGAGAAATTATTCAACTACCCCCCCCCCCTTTATATTTTTATTCGATATTTTTACTGATCTCATCAAAAAGTCGGAAAAGTCGGAGAAATCACATGCTTGTAATGCACATGCAATCTTTCTTGCGCGTCTCTAAGCTCTGCCTCTACTGCGAGCATTTTGCCATTCATGTATTTCGTCATCATCATTAGATACCGTCTTCTATTACAATAGAAAGTTGGCAACAATATCAAGACTATATGCTCAACTTTTCTGTTTGTAATCCTAATGCGTTTACTTCCTCTGTATTTCTTAATACCCAAGCTTCTCTTTACCGACCTCTGTCCCGTTTCCTTTCTATCATATATTCTAGAATTAATCCGAGGATCCTTTCATAACGTGTTACAAAAACTTCATTTTTCTTTTGATCAGACCTACAATATATCTTATTTTCTATTCTTTTCAAGACTTCGTCATTGGTCACCGTTTCAGTGCAGCTTATCTTCAAAAGTTTTGTGTAACACCACATTTCAAATGCCTGTATAGTTTTTCTATGATCCTTTTGCTAAAAGTTCATGCTTCGCTATCATACCCTACTACTGAAAATATGTTAGTTTTGTAGTAATCGTTTCTTCAAGTTAGGGCTGGTGTTACTTCTCAAGAATTCTATAAATTTCAAAAGGCACTTTTCGCCTTTCGAATTCTTCTCCTTTATACTTCCTCCTCGCATTTACCATCCAGCTGCGAAGGTATTTATATTCAGTCACTTGTTCAAGTTCTTTGGCATCAACTTTAATTTCACATTTTATATTATATTTTTTATGTATTATTATTGTATTTACTGTATTACTGTATATTACTGTATATATTGTATTACTGTTATTCTGTATTACTTTTGTCTTGTTAGTCTTCAGGCTCATTCCAAAATCCATACATT
Source organism: Nematoplana nigrocapitula (assembly GCA_032274565.1). Lineage (NCBI taxonomy): Eukaryota > Metazoa > Platyhelminthes > Proseriata > Nematoplanidae > Nematoplana > Nematoplana nigrocapitula. The sequence goes on from JAUYWV010125424.1 coordinate 10,848, forward strand.
TTTCATTAAGTACATTAACCATTTCGCTAAAAATCTTTCCATATTATGTGCTATTATTAATACAGTATCGTCTGTAAATATGATGTTTTCAATAGTTTCACCATTGATTAAAGTGAACTGGTCCTAAAATGCAACCTTGTCTTATACCTCTTTAATCTCAATATTTTCGGTTTTTTCCTTTACTTGTTCTTTACATTAGCCTTCTAATATATTACAATGAATAAATGGTTCTATGGCTAGTCCAGTCGACATCTATTACTAATTATCCGGTACAGATATAACGAGAAGTTCTCTATGGAGGTTCCCTGTTGCGCGTGACGGTATCATTCTAGACATAATAAATTCTCTATCCCTTGAAATAGTACTTAGAAATGACTTTCTCAACACCGGTTACGAGAACTGGACAATTACTTGGATTTTGTCAACCCTCTACAAAACGAAAATACATAAGCAGCAAAACAGCTTTGCACCTTGGCAAAAATTACAATTTGCTCATAACTAAATCATCAATTTTACAATTTTACACACACACACCCACCCACACACACACACACACACACCCACCCCCCCCCCCCCCCCCCCCCCCCCCCCCCCCCCCCCCCCCCCCCCCCC
>JAUYWV010125446.1:0-11458 GCA_032274565.1 Nematoplana nigrocapitula
GTGTGGGCAGCGATGTCTTCCACATACTTGTTCGGTCCTTACTTTTTCCCGGCCACTGTGACTGGTGATTCGTACCGTACAAATTTAGAGCAATTCTTCCAGCCACATTTACTCCAGCAGATTACGCCAGAGCAAAGGAACCAGTCCTGGTTCATGCTGGATGGGGTCCCTGCACACACACAGCTATTCAGTCTCGTCAGATGCTTGAATACATGTTCGGTGATCGGGTTGTGGGACGCCATTTGCCTATTAAGTGGTCTCCACGTTCTTCGGATTTATTCCCATGCAATTACTTTTGTGGGGCTTTGTAAAAAATCGTGTATTTCGCCCTGAACTAGGACCAGTTGCCGATGTGGCCGATTTGTGTAATCACATAGTAAATGAGTTTTCCTGGATGCGAGACAATGCTATGGACGCCATACGGGATTCGGTTAATTATTTTATGACCGCCGCCACGTCTGCCTTAACATATACACTGAGCTCAACATGGATGCCTTCACAGATAAGTCTTAAATTTGGACTTTTGCCTATTGTGTCTATACAGTGCCCGTTTATTAATCATGTGTTCAGTGCATATCGTTCAAAACATCTGGATTTAATGGATTAAATGCCTATCGTTCAATATTTGAATTTAATGGAATAAATGCATTTCGTTCTCATTTACATTATTCGTATTAAAAAATTTAAAATTTTACTATACGAAATACTACGAAAATTAATTTAAATCGATTAAAGCAGATAATATTCTATGTAAATCACTTCAATTATCATCCAAACAAAAAATTACTGATCTCCTCTTCCCAACGAAACACATTTTATGCAGTTTCATGTAGTATAACCGGAGATATAGGCGCTTACTTTCTTTCACTTTTTGGGATACCTGGTAGACAAACCATTTTTGTGTGCTGCATCAGATTCTTCAACCAGATCCTCTATCCATTCACAGACCCTATTGGCGAAACACGCTTTTTATTTCAACGGACCATTTTTAATGATATTATTGAAGATGGGAGAATTAATCAGTTTCATTCAAAAAGCACAAACATCTCCGACTCTGATCCAAACCCCCAAATACAGTCGCTTTTGATTTTCGGCAGCGTCATCCCCATCATTCAGCTAAAATGCATTTAACCAAAGAATTTCAAAGAAGAGATGCAATAATTTCACGATAAATCACTCGCTTTATTCACTCAACAGCTGCTTCTCTGGGCACACATCAATAGCAAAAGTGGGTTGTATCCATGTTTCATACCACAATTTAAGACAGAGCGCACAAATGAGTGAAACAGGCGGTCACGAAATAGTTGACAAGAAAAAAAGCTTCGAAATACGGGACACGAAAGTTGCGACAAGAATACCATTCGAAAAACACACGTTTCTTGTTCAGTGTTTCTTCTTTGTTTCGTAAATATGAGTACCGTATATGTCCCACGTATACAGGCGTCAAATGAAAGCGTTCTTAAGACAAGCTCTTATATAAATTACAGTATAGCAAATATTACATTGAAAAAATGCGAATGGAGATTTGTAAACTCAATTAGATATTTGAGCTTATACGAACACTTTTATTGATATGGCGCATGCAAAATTCACGACATCTTCACACTGTTAGAGGTTGAACAAAAGCAACTCAATTCATGAAAGCTATTTCGGATATTCCTATATAGGTGTGAGTAACAAACTACAATTTTACTACAAACGACAAGTGTTCATTATGATAATACAGCGAGCATACAAGTCCTCCATTGTTAAAGGCTGATCAGAATAGTTCAAATTAAATATCCAAGAACTGTATTTTAATTGGTTGTTGATTGACTGACGTCATTTATCGCAGGATGAGAAAGAGAAGTAAGAAATGAACGTTACACAGACCAGTATTGTACAGTATGGTAAAACCAAAGAGGTTGGAATACATCAACTAGAATAGACACGCGCGCCAAAACATGCAATTTCAGTTTGCGGGTGTTTGGTAGGCAAAAATCGCAGATGTAATATTTATTTTCGGTTAATTTTTTGAAAAATGGAAACTAGCTGCTATAAACTGTACAGACAGACAAAATGAAACGACAATGTGTTCTATCATTGTATTAGAAAATTAATCACTAATTTACATGCCTACCAAAGAGCTTTGATGCCTATCAAATTCTACTGCTATTTTTAAAACTGAAAATCGTCGCATCTGATTGGCCGAAAAGGCAATCAATCAAATTACACGGAAATACTTTATCTTTAAATGAACGTGTCTGCTCTAGTATACTTATTTTAACCTCGGGTAAAACACTTAGCGATGTAATATAATGTATGAGTAGTATATACAAATACAAACATGCTGATGAATTTCTAACGGAATGTCACGTGACGCGTGTATATAAAGATGTGGAATTTTTCTCTGTGCGTCTTTTATATTAATTACTCTGTAATTACGTTTTGATGAAAACAGCTAATTTACAATCTCTTCATGCAAATCACAAATTCCACTTGCAATTGTTGCAATGACGCTGAAACTCAATGAAGTTATGGATTGATATGATTGATGGAAGAACATTTAAAATTAAAATATATTGTTTTGTTTCCAAGGAAGAGTGGAACGAGTTTACTAACAAATTGATACTGTAGTATTGCTTCAGTTGATCTAACTGTCGACGTTCCTACGTCTAGCTGTATGAAACTGTGATGCAGTGGGACGTTTAATAAGGCATACAGATTGAATGGGCCATAACAAGAATTGGTATATAAGGTCAACTGAAGCTCTTTAGTATTTTATTTACACCTAGTACAGACTGTAAGAATTTGCAAGTATACCCACCTCATAAACCTCTCTAGAAGACTGATGTGGTGTGAAATCATTTTTCGTGATAAGAATAAAGATAAAGTTTTTAGCTTTGTACACAGTTTTCGCTAACAAATCTCAAAGAAGTTTCAGATAGTGGAAGGGACTGACATTTAATTAGAGTCCGCCCGAAGGAGAGGAGCGGTGGCCTAAAAATTTATCTTACTACCAAATTGTAGGCGAAATGAAATCGATATAATGCTGACACTTATGTGCATGTGTACAATTAATTGTCTTCTTCGTCTGCTTTACTGACAACACTTTAGGGAAATTGTGTGATAAATCCAATCTCCTAGACCAGACTAGTGCTCCTGTCCGGTTTCAGTAGCCTTTCCTCTTCACCATGGCGTAATGGGTCATCTCCCAATTGTCCTTTCTTTTTACTCCCCTCTGCAGAGTTCCGGTCAGACTGTAGCCCATGTAGAAATCGCCTTCGGACACATCGCTGGTCAGATAAAGGCAGAATTCGGTTGGTAGTTTGACAGGTTTGGCAGAGGAGGAGGCGGGTGGGGAGGATTTGACAAGGTTGAGAGCGCCTGAACTGTCCGGCTTCAGTTTGCCCGTGATGAACATACTTCCGTCGTTGTAGAAGGTCACTTTGCCCTTGGTGGAAGTGCGTCGAGTCCCTGATACTTGAACAATTTTGCAGCGTCTAGACAAACAATAAAGTTGTAAATCCTTATACTACTTATTACAAAAAGAGTAGTAAAGTAAATATTATTTACGAATAAATACAATATTGTAGTCGATCAAAAACTGGGAGTTTTCGTATTATTGTACTTGGATAAAAACAGGTACAACTTTTCGGGGATTTGATTATTTGCATGAAACTGTTCGAAGAAACGTCTCTATACGCCAGACTATATAGAAAAGGCAACATTACCATTATGATAAGGTACCGGTACTGCATGTTGATGATCTCGAAATACATGGTGCACTGCAACAAACACACCTACTTAAGAAGAAGAAACGCCTCCCTTTATTTGGATGTAAGTTAATCGCAATCGCTGAATCTGCAAGTGACATTAGAAATATATGATCCTGATCCGAACTAGTATGTGTCTTGCCTTTTCCTACCTTGCACCTCGGCCGGGTTGTAATTTTCTTTGCCAAAAACGGCATTCAACAGAGGAATACCAATGCTTGAGGAGTGTTAAAGACGTTCTTGTTATCATTGTGAATACAGTCTGATAGTTTAATACACAATGAAGATGTTTCGTAGTTATTAAACGTCAAACTATTTAATCTATAGAGCTAAAGCTTGAGAGGAAATATCCAACTACAGTAAACTGATAAATTATTCACTGTGAAAGTCTACTACTATGAGTAATACAATAATTCCAGCAGGAAAAAAATAAAATAGTAAATCGTCATTAAACACGAACAACTAACAATATGTTGCAATTAGCACACCCAACAGGACGTTCACCAACAGGCCGGTTTCGGGGTAGTTGCCCCTCATCAGTGTTGGGTAGGACTCGAACCCGCAACCTGTCTGGTAGTCAGACTACCAAACCAATAGGCTACAGGTGCGCCTGCTGAATGTGCAGTGTAAATGCCGATAATGACTTACATTCGTAAGTATTTGTGGATAACCCTGTTATTACAGACTTTGAGTCCACGGAAATGCCTCAACGCGGCAAGATCAAATTTATTTTAATGTTGAGGACTTATAATTTGTTGCAATTAGCACATCTGTTGGTGGACGTCCTGTTGGATGTGCTAATTGCAACAAATTATAAATCCTCAACATTAAAATAAATAACAATATCTATCTTATCGCTCTTGAAACCTAGCGAAATTACGTCAGTATTTGTTATCTACGTAGTCCGGTAACATAAATCCATTAACAGGAATTAAAACGGATGTGGAGGGAATGTCCTTAAACTGGAGCAATGTATTGATGTCTATACCGCTACTCCTGTGCGTAATATTGTTGCGTCTGCACCATAGAAATCGGATTACACAGCATAGATATTTAAACTATTAAAAACAAATCCGATTTCTATGGTCTGCACATAGTTATCAGTTTGACAAAGCGTACAAGTGCAAAACTTTCTCACAAAATTTGGAAAGAAAAACTGAGCTTTTTCTGATGAAAATAATGAAACCTTAACCAGCAAAATACAGTAAAAACAACGTTAGCTCAAAACAAACCGATTTTCCGGTTAGGCTAATTCATTTTTAATTAGCACTTTACAAATACGCCGCAATAACACATATCGGAGCGATTGAGCCTAAACAAACACAACTGCTACAAGGATATTTGGAAACTGTGGCATTAAGTGCATATATCCTTCGTTTATAGTCAAAATAAGATTATATCTAGAAAGTACGTCAATGATGTACCCATATCTCGTGTAGATGCCGCACATATAAAGTTTGAAGGTTCCTTTCTCATCTTATAAAATAAATATGATTATTTCCAGTAGCTTTATTTAGAATCATCCACGTATTTATTTTATATAATATACCGTAACCGCAAGTACACGTAAGTTATAAATAATAAGTCCGTTAATTTTCTTTTTAGCTAAAGAAGCAAATAGTTATAACTTATAATTGACTAAAATACGAAGATCTGGTGTTGAGGAGTCGCGTTATTGGAGCCCCAGGGTCCCCGTGCCTTGGGAAGACCTGATCGCTGAGTAAGGGAGTGCGCGTCCTCGTCGTACTCTTCTTGAGGACGCTCAGTAGTTGCATACCGTGAGATGGCATTGCGTGCAGAAGAAAGCTCAACTGGGACATTCTGTTGGAGTTCTGGCGACCCGGTCGGCTTCTTCGTTGCCACGTACAGTAAGTCACGGTGACCTAGTACCGGCGCTACCCATTCCCGAACCACCCGACTGGGGGGAGCTGATAAGGGGCACCTGTCTGCTTTTTATAAAAAAAAGTTTATATAAATTGTGTTGGGCCTGTAGTTTTAATCGAGAGGAAAATTAATGCGTCTTTGCAGAGCTGAGAAATGCTTAGCTCAGAAGAAGGATGCGAACTCCTATCAAGTCGTTGAGGTTGGGAAGGGACTTGATGCTTTCGGTGTCTCTGAAACAAGAACCAGCCTCCGCTCGGATGCTTAACTTAATCAGGAATAAAAGATGTTCCATTTTTATCAGAATGCGATGTCCCTGGTGGCAATGGTAGGTACACCGTCACATTGTTCGGGGGTGTTAACAGAAAGAACCCAGTCATTACCTCTTTGACCACCAGGGGAATTTGACCAGCCAATAGGTGCACAGAGCTGGATGGGCCCAGCCTTCGAAGGCGTGCAGATAGATTTTCAGCGGAGAGCCATCGTGCTTGATCAGACGCTGACATTTGGCCCCACGCGTCTCGTAGTAGAACAACTGAACCATGGCGTCGACTGTTGATTGGTTGTTGTTGTACGTGCGTTCGATTAATTATCAATCGTCCACGGCTCGCGCTGAAATACGTGACGTGGCATTAGTGTAGGACAATTTTTGGAGTACAGCACATGTATATATAGTTATAAAACAGGTGCACTGAGGTACTGAGATTGACAATGACTTGATTTACACAAAAGCATTTGATAGGACCCTTAGTTTGCGACTAAGAAAGATAATGCTGAACTGTTACATCGTTTTCACATTACTATATGCAAATGAACAATTAATAAAGATATGATGGATAAGATCAATGCTGTCGAAATGCGGATATACAGAAAACTATCTTATAAAGATAAGAAAACTAACAAAAAAAGTGCTAAGAATGGTGGGAGAGGACAGATCTCTATTGAAGAAAGTGACGAAAAGGAAGATCAAGTATTTTGGATAGCGGGAGAGGACAGATCTCTATTGAAGAAAGTGATGAAAAGGAAGATCAAGTATTTTGGATAGCGAGAGGACAGATCTCTATTGAAGGAAGTGATGAAAAGGAAGATCAATCATTTTAAACATGTCATCAGAGCAAATGGGAAGCAGGGACAGTTGCTAGAAGGGAAAATCAATGGCAAGAAGTGAAGAGGACGGCAGAGAAGAACAAGGGCCAAGGACGTAACGGAGTGGATGTGTATCACATACAAGGAAGCTGTACGGGCGGCGGACGACCGAAGGGTGTGGCGATCCATGGCAGCCAACCTCCTGGGAAGACGATGACACTCAAAGAAGAAGAACTAACTCCCGCTCTTAATATTAAATTCATTGGCACTTGGATTAAACTGATTTAAAAGAAAAAGTCTGGAGACAATAGTGTATTTATCATTTCTTTGGAACTTAGTTGTATATATGTTCCACAAACAGGACTATGATTAATAGCTTTATTATACCCTTAGTTAAATAATTTCCTAATTACTAATTAACTATCCATCAATTTTAACTTGAAATAAATTAATAAACCCTTTCTCAAACCTATATTACCTCTGTCTAGAAAGTTTAGCGTTCTTGTATTTTGAATCGTTATAAAATATTTAATATGATAATTATGTAGTTTTAGATTGACATACCATAAAAAGTCAGTATCACTAATCAGTACATTTAGTATAAATAAGAGATATTGATTTGTGTTTCAAAATTTAAACTTTTATTGGGTCAAATGCCGGAGATAGTTATGTACAAATAAATCTATTTATTAACAATGTTTGGCTGTCCAGAAAAGATCACTCCCAAACAGAGAATGGGCATTTGCTTTGGGTACAACTGAATACGACAGAAAGCAGCTTGCGAGACACTGGATCGGTTGTGTACTGAGTTTGGCATTGCAAAGAGCCACCTCATTGCGAATATGGAGTTAGACTAGTAGAGAATGTGGCACTATTGGGGACAGGAAGCGTAAAAGAAGATCAAATATGGTATAAACAAATGGCAAACTACAAGAGAGATTTAGTAATTGTCCGCGTTCTGACTGAAAGACGTCTGTAGTATAAGGTAAAGCCACTGGACCATATAAAACACAGCTGAACTCATGCGGAAATAATTGAAATTCAAGGCCCTTTCTCAAGGCAGAATGCAGAACCATCGAGAATTTGTGGCTAAACATCCAGCCACTACTTTAGGAAAACTGCTTTTCTGGATGAAAACGGTTCTAAGCCTTTTGAGCAATCGTTTTCTCAATTCAACTTTTGCTAGTTTTTACATATTGATTTCCTGCGCTTGACCCAAATAAAGATTTAAATTTTGAAAAACACTATCTTTATTCACACTAAATGTACTGATTAGCGATACTGACCTGTAAAAGTTTGAAATTTCAAAGACTCGTATGTCATCCTAAGCCTGGTTATCATATTTGATATTTTATTAAAAATACAAAACGCTAAACTTTTGGGACAGACGGTATTTTTTATAAAATACAAAATATACTATTTAGAGTAGTACCGTTTAAATATAACGTAAAAAGCCGTTAATTGTGAAAAAGTCCATCTTGCAGGATTTTACATGATTCTCTCGTTTTGTGCTGCTCGTCAATTAAGTAGCTCATTATACTTTAATTAACCATAGGTAGCTCATTATATTTCAATTAACCATCGGTCAATTTATAAAATTTAAAGATTCGACAATAGTTAATGGTTTGAGGTTTATTATATATTTCTATTTTTTCGTCTAGGCCAAATACATTTCGCCATATACAGTCGTAGCCATAAAGGTAGAATAATTACACAGAAACTGCGTATTTTCTATTATTGGTGTAAATACGCTGATCAGCAAGTCTACGCATGATTTCTAGATTATTTAATCTATGAAGGCAATCAAATTTGTTCTAAATATATCCTATACTTTTCTTGGTTATTACCGCTGAAATTTAAATTTGCGGTGGTTATATAAAACGATAACTACTTCCAAAAAATCAATTTATTCGAATAAATACGATTGGAAACTTCCATAATACTATCGCTAAACATGACAAATATGAACAAGTTAATATACAATAAGTTCATAATTGTATAGGTCCCATCTAATTGCTGTGTTCGAAGTTGTATATCTGTATCTGACAGTTGTGGAACACAAAACTTCCCGATTTTTCTTGACGTTCAATTCGACCTTCTTTTCCAGGTTGTGCGTCAAGGTGCAAGGATGCTTCTTGTATTTGAACATTGGATTTACGCTTGTACGATCTTATTTCTTAGACGCTTCGGTGTCGCGTCATTTCCATAGCCGTTTGCTCACTCACATTGCCTTGGTAAAGTCATGTAGCTAAGGTGGCCGCAAGCTGTGATTTGTCTTTTTCCCCTCAATTCCAGCTCATTGACAAATTTGGGCAAGCATTAATCGAAGGGTGTTGTGGCTCAATGGTCGTTTTGTATACCAGATGCCATCGGTGAATGCTTTATTTTCATAAAGGTAAAATATTGTGAATCCTGTTGGTCGAATACTTATAAATTTTTCAAAACGTCGTACAAGACATCTTCCCAGATTATCAAGATTAGCATAAAAGCGTTTGGTAGCAGGAACTGCCTTTTTTGTTTAACGCCACCATGAAATGTTTTTCCTACTTTTCCAGTATATTCAATGTAAGCCGTCTTTCCAACAGGTCGGACAGTCTGAAACTGTGTTGTTTCTAGACATGTGCTCGTCGCCTCCGCAAAGTCCAAAATGGAGGCCATTATAGAATATAGTAGAAGAGGGTCTGCAACAGTTGCTTAGGTGTATCTGAACCTAATTTCCAGAATCCCACAAAAGACTTTCTTCATTATGTGTTATAATATCTGCCTTTTTGCGTTTCAATCCTACATTGTTTTCCACATATGTTTTCATTGAAGCATCCAGGGCCATTTGTGTACACTTGAAGTCGTTATCGGAAAAAAAAATTGATAGCTTTGTCCTGTTCTGGTATAACTATAATGAAATTGTAAGCCAGAAAGAATCGAAACCAAACTTCCTTGTGGGTAATGCATGCCGTCTTTCTTTCTTAATTCCAATAAAAACTTTGGCAACAAATGTTTCAAATGTTCTCTTGTAAGCTGATCAATATTCACACCTTCTATTTGATGTATTATGTTATCAGAATCAACGATGACAGATTTCCGATTTCGGATCCATTTATTGAACATTTTATTTGCCCAACAATTTCGTTTAAGCGTGTTATGGGGTTGCTTCGATGAAATTTCAAGTTGCAATTGTTCATTTGTGAGTGTACTCGCAGAACCAACAACGATATTAGATTGCACAGATAAGGAACCAGGAACGATAGTTGACTGTAAAGATTGTACAAGCGGTTCGTCAATCAACTTCTGTATCTATTCTTCCGTCAACCCAGTGATAGTGTCGTAATTCGTAAAATCCAACAGTTCAGACCACATGACTATATTATGATGAAAATCTGACATGAATTGAACATTACGATAATTCAAATTTTTAAACTTGCATAGATAAGAATAGGATATGTCAGTTAATTCGCATTATTTTGCGGGAGTTTTGTATAACGCCCTCAGGCCTTTCGGGACATTATGTCAAAACTCCCTTAAATAATGTGAATTAACTATAATATAAACGCAGAAAGGAATTTTTTGAAAAAATGCAGAAAAGTACATCTTTAGAAAATGTCAATATGAAAAAACTCGGTGCTTGCAGAAATGAAGTATTTATTTTTAAAGGGCATCTAACTACCCCTTTTAAATATACAGGAAAAATTATAAGAGGTATATACCAAAATAATAGGTATATGGAAATAATTATAGCATCAAATATGCAAAGATGTATATATGTACAATGTGTATAATGTTTAAATTGTTAACGCTATTCTGGATCACCCGATATATGGAGGAAAATGGGGAACCAGTGTAATCCTGTCTGCAATTTGAAAGGTGGGTATCACAAATTTCAGCTTTCTAATTGATAGTCTGGAAAAGAAATCTTTAACACACAGAATAGACAAATCGTCGGGAGTGTGATAAGGGCAAAGAGAGTTGATTATCTGGAAAGCGAGATTTCAGAAGTTGAAAATAGCAAGCCGAGGTCAGCATCCGAGTACATGAAGAAATTATGCCATTTTCAAAATCTAATTCAGAATGAAAGTTAACACTATATAAAAGACAGACTGAAAAAAGGACATTACATGAGACACATTTTGAACCTGTGACTGTGTGGTTAATTACAGATAGTTTTCTTTACATTTTACCAGTTTGGTACATTTGGCGACGGCGCATCTTTCTGTGCAATCAGTTTTCCGTTTCATGAAGTACTATGGGATCTATCAGTTCCAACTCTTCACGCCATTTTACCGCTCATTGGGGATCGATAATGCCAGCGTATGCAAGAGAGGTGCTCCAGGCCTTACACGGCCAATCAAAAAGCCCTACTCGACACACACGTAGACGACTGTGGTGGCTTGGTATCGATCGCAGGTCAAGTCGTGATTGTTCTATTGTTAACCCTATCCTACCCGGGCTATTTGACGCACTCAGAGACCGGAGGGGGGGGCCGAATCGGCCCGCGCCTTATATTTCTCTCCCCTGTTTAGATAGAGCCTTGAAATTTTGTATGTAGGATATGCTTGTTGACAATGACTGTCCTAAGTGTACAAACATAAGGTAGTTGCATCGGTTTGATGACAGAGTCATCTTAGACTTCTAACTTTAGCACGTGACATTCGTCTATTATCGTGCTGTCATTTCACAATTGATACCTCCTAATCTTATAAATTTGCTTTATTTTTGTGTCCGAAATGTTCATTTTATCTTGT